>JBBPTU010000400.1:6155-25324 GCA_038094295.1 Tylopilus aff. beelii | reverse complement strand
AAGGTATGGCATACTCTTCAGTGAACTCAAGGTTACGCCTATCATCATAGCAATCTTGCTGTTCATCGGATTCAAAGGTCCAGGTCTCATAGGCATGTGGGAGGTCCATGGTCGATAAGCAAGTCGCAATCCGGTGAGTCACCGGAGGAACTCGGAGCCCTTTGGGGCTCCGCTCCAACACCTTCCAGTCACCAGCCATGTCCATTGCAGCTGCCCAGCGACGGTGGTCCTCGTCACCTAGCCCCACTCAGGCCAGCTCCCCGACATGTTTTGAGAGAAGCGATCCTATGGAATTTGAACCTCCTCCGGTGAAAGGTTTGAATTTCCGCTTTGCCCCTTATCCGCGGCACCCTGCGCCCAACCCTGCACACAAACATCCCTTTGCAATACTTGCCCAAAGTCGCGGCCCTTGCACTGAGGTTTCAGGTTGCCGTGTGGATTTATCAATGGTAAAATTTGTAGTAATTTCTGTGACCGTTATCTCATGGTTCACCCCAAACCCCTTAGGCGATGCAGATCTTTAAGCATGGTCTCCGCCAGCTGTCGGATGATGTCCTTCGTGCTGCCATAATTGAGAAGCATGTATTGACGGAGAGGAGCCGCGTCCAGCTCCTCCTAGCCACCTGGGATCTTGAAGCGACAAAGCAGAAGATCCACACTCTGGAACGAATCCAGAGTGACCTCGAAGCTGTCCATCAGCTTAGCGAATCGGAGTACAAGTTCTTCATGGAAATGTATACCGATAGGGGTCTTCCTGAGCTCAGGATGGACGAATCCGTCTACTTAAGTGGTCTCTCTTCTGCAGCTTCTCAGGCAGATCAAGATGTGACCGAGCTGTCAGTCATGGTCGAGCATGGCAAAGAACGTAGATTGGATGTCAATACCTGCAACAATCAGTCTGATGACGAGGGGATGGGTTCCAATGGTTGCCGCGGTGTGCATATCACGGATGGTGGTGTCCACGGCGATTGATCGCCAGGTCGCTGCATAATTGCAGCGAGGACTTTTACAAACCGATCCAAATCCGTGAGTGACTAGATTCATACCGTGCTACGATGCTGATCCTGCGCTTCAGGTACATGTCTTTCCTGTTCATATTCCTTGTTCCGCTGATTAGTACATGCGTACATATGATGTACCATGTGTACTATAATGTTACCTTGTGCTTTCTCCCCCAGGACAGTCGCCCTTTTCTATGGTTATTCGGCGTCGTACAATTACTAACTGGAGTCCTATATAGCTATCAGCACCCCCAGCTCGTAAACATGGTTGAACAACCGAATCGAAAACACCGCCAGCAACTGGTTAATCCGCGGGTAGGTAGACTCAAATACCAAACGACACCACTGACATCTTCGCCAGACCACCCAGAAGCCCCAGCGGGGTCTTAATCCATCCTTAAATTCAGATTCTACACAGGTCAATTGTGTCGCCGAGCTACCTGCCGACCCAAATCTTCCCGACGACCCTCTCCACTCTGATGTCCTCCAGGACGAAGTCCTGTTGATGGACTTGGTAGAATCATCTGAACACCCTCTGTCGTCAGACACTGCACCCTACCAGACCACCAACCCGGTGCAATACTACGATCCTAATCACGCCTCATCGAGCACCCCACATCGGCACCCCACAGATTTACTCGTGTACCAATCACCTAACCCCGCCAACGCACAGTATACTGGTGGCAGTGCCGAGTTACTCTCCAGCGCTATGTACCAGCCTCCACCCGCTCATCCCACTGATCCCCAGACTCTGGACTACGCACCACCACCTCACCAGCTACCTGCCAGTCACGCTCAGTTGCCGTGCGCGAACCTTTATGCTGGTGGCAGTGCCGAGTTCCTCTCCAGCGATATGTACCAGCCACCCGCTCATCCTACTGGTCCCCAGACTCCGGACTACGCACTCTCCAACGATATGTACCAGCCACCCGCTCATCCTACTGGTCCCCAGACTCCGGACTACGCACTCTCCAGCGATATGTACCAGCCACCCGCTCATCCTACTGGTCCCCAGACTCCGGACTACGCACCACCACCTGGTCATACACACCAGCCACCCGCCAGTCACGCTCAGTTGCAGCGCGCGAACCTTTATCCCCAACACTCGTACCTACGACAAGGCCCCCTGCAGCCTGCTTCACGATTTGATCACCCCCACCCATACAGCCGCAGGAACCTACCACGCCTCTCTGGCTACATACCCTCTGCAATTCGCAGCGCTGCTGTTAGCGCTGTACCGCATGTACTACCAGGTGTACGCTTTGTACCAACGTATGCTCCTCTACGTGAACATGAACAAGTTCGTGGTGGGGTAATTACCACCGGCGTCTTTCGAGTAAGCTACCTGGATCGCTTCCTAGGAAATCTAACTAACACTATTTGCAGGCTGGTACCGAAACCTCTATCACGAATGCTGCCCCATCAATCCGTCGCTTGCCCTCCACCCAAGTCAATCGGCCCCCCCCTGCCGCAACCGCTATCAATACTCAGGTATCCCATGCAGCCACCGCTACCAGCGCTGCATCAAGCTCAAACCAAAATCCAGTGTTACAGCAGGCGCGGGAGATAGTTCGACGAAAGATTATATCTTCCAATCCGACATTAACAAGGGACGAATGTCAGTCTTCTCTTCAAGCCGCTGCCAGAGAGCTCGGGCTACCGGACCCAACACAATCAACCGATGATCGTTCTGTAGCAACTCTTCAGACGTTGGTGGCCACAATACGGAGACACTTCAAGGACACAGCCCGTGGTTTGATTCACGAAGCATATAGCCTCCGACCTGACTTACAAGACGTGGCCCATGACCAGGCTGACCCTGAATTCACGACTAAACAAGCCACAGTTCCATGGCTGCTGGAAAATGAGAAGTTTCTCCACCACCTGGACGAGGTACATTTCACTATATTTTTTGCATGCCCGCACTGATGCCCTGCCACCGCCTGTCCTTAGTCAGGTAATGTAATAACGTTCTTTGACCATCCTGCAGTCACCTCGATGATTCTCAACACCGTTTGGCTCGGAGGGTTTCGGCATCACCTAGATGATACTGCCGAAGCATTCGCACATCTTGTTGCACTCACTGCAACTGCCCTGCACTCCGCCCTTAGTGAACACTGCTCTGGCAGTTTCGTGGTGGTCGATTTCTCTCCAGTAACGACAAAAAATTTGTATACTCGAGTATATATGTCTCTCCTCGAAGTGCCATTCCGCACCAGGTTTCTGTGGTTCAGAGACCAGGTGATGAAACGAGGCAGTGCCATTGCTAGATAAAGGTCGATTATGTAGTCAGATCTGTTGATTACTATGGTATCTAATCTCCTCATATCTAATCTCCTATGCAAATGAATCTAGTTCTGATCTAATCAGTATGAAGTAAAGCTTACACAACGATAAAGCCTTAGTAGGCATTTTGGTAACGATCCCTGAGGTAGCCGAATTGGCCCCGCCCGTCTGGCACAAATCTAGCGCTTAAGAAATGCCGATGAACGAGCGCAAGTTCCTCAGAGCGGCACCGCCTCTCCTCACAGCTACACTGGATCAAGTTCTTCTGCAAGATCCGTTGGTCCGCGGGTGGGTGCGACATGCGTGCGTAGGCCACTCTCGGTCAGTCGGTTTCTCCGAATCGGAGGATGACACGTAGTTCCAGCGTAGAACTCTGTGCAACTACAGGATGGCCCGCATTGCCTCGTAGCATGCGGACGTGCACACTGCCCACCTATCAGCACAGTATTTAAACCCCCTCTCGCTCGTTCACGTTCCCTACCTCTCACCCGATCGACGCCTGCCGGTGGTCGGTCACTCGATCTCTCAGTACGCTCGACGCAAAGCCTATTCTTCGACAGTTGCACAAGACATGTCTAGAATCTGGGATATCCTCACCTGCAGCGGGTACGCAAACCAACATCTTCTGGCGACCTCGAACTAACCGGCGACTAGCCTCGCGGCACGTGGACAAATGAACCAGTACCATTCCCCCGGCCAGAGACAGGAGCCGAAAGAAAGTCTCTGGGCGAAAGTGAGACGCATGTTCCTCGGGGGTGCCAACAAGAAGCGCGACGGTCGACCACCCGCCGGTGCCTCGTCGCGCAACAAGGCATCACGTGGCCCGTACAGGTACGCCGTCCCCCGGCGCCGACGGTCTCGCACTGACGTTCCAAAAGGCCTGCGTACCCCTAGCAGGAGCATCGTTCGGTGCCCGCCCGAGAGAAGGAGTTGTGAGGCATCAGGAGTTGGTTCGCTGTCGTCGTGAACGTGGAAGGACTTTTGTATTTCGTTTCGGACCGCATACCCTGTTTACGTTATACCTACTTGCTGCATCGCGTGTTTTTTCACCTAGGTTACCCATTGGCTACTACAAGCGGTCTCGGCAACTTAGTGCCGAACCGGTCGACGCGAGCAGCAACTTGAAGCGCACGCCGCACACCACACACCAAGCGCCTGGAGCGTAGTACGACAGGTCGTCGCTACCTCTACACTATCGATCTCTCGCTCGTGCACGACCACGAAAACATGACTCTTTGCTCCTCGGTCCCCGGCGCCAGTCGTAGAACTTGAGTCTCCTCCCAAAGTTCCCAGCGCCGGCGTCATTCAAGGAGGCTAGGCTCACCGCCTTTTACAGGATGCGGGTGTGCACGGGCGATCACAATGAATCCTTCAATCGAACGCTCTCGCGTCCCACTGTCCCTGAAATCCAACCCGAATCTTTGCGCATAGGATAGCCCGAGGTTGATGACCTCGCGCATGTGGTGCACGAAGCTGACCGTCGAACAGGCGCGTACGATCGTGACATGGCAGACCTATTTGTCAGTGGGATTTTGGAGATGCTTAGCAATGGCAGGTAGGACGTTCGACTCCGTTTCTGGTCGACTCGAACTCACTGGCGGCTAGTTTCGAAGTATGCGGGAGGATGGACTTGCAGTATTCATGTGGCAGGCGACCAAAGCGCGGGAACAGGCCGCACGGACCGTTCAGGTATGCTCCCTCCCTCAACGACGATGTCATCTAACGCTCCCGAAGGCGTGCTTACCAGGACCATTGATGATATCGAGGACTTGGAGTCGCTCTAATCCACGCCCTAGTAAACGATCAGAGCCCAGCCGATTCGTCGCGTAATGTTTCCATGGTTGTCAAAACGTTCGAGGACTTTGATCGTGATATACCAATACACCGACTCTGCACAAAGTTTCATGATCGCGTATTTGAAGCACCTCGATTACCTCTCGCTTTCGATCCATCTATGCATCCAACTAGCTAATGTCGTCATTCACTCCAGCCGTCACAGGGGTGGTTCATGGCTGTGGTTCATTGTAAGGGGATGCTGATAGACACAAATCGGGAGCCAACCTACTTTGTAGAGGACCCATCTACAAGTGGAAATCTGAGGATTAACGACCTCGCTTGTCCGAACAGCCCTCGAATCCTGCTCGCAGCAGATAGACATCCTTCTGATTTCCAGAATGCGGACACAGGAGCTCCACCGGACGAGAGTACCCTCCGACGCATAATTGTAGCAAACAAAGAAAGTCGCATGCATCACATCTGGTCCCACGGCGCGGACATTGCCCTAGGAGTACCCTGGTCAGAACCCTCCGATGTCGGACCAACTCGATAACACGCCTGATCAAGGCGGGGCCGGGGTGACGTAACGCATACGTGGATTTGCACGAAAAAGGCGGTGGACACGCGGTCTATCGTGCGTTAGTGGAAACCAGGACGGTGGTACAGTCGCCGAGTCCATGCCGCATAGTATGCGCTGCCTCTCCCGAAAGGAAGACCTGGCTGGTCGAGGCACCGCCGAATAGATCCTACCCTCTCGTACCTTCGCGAATCCAGTACCCGAACCTCTGCTTCAACCTACCTCTAAAGGTCGAGGTCTGGTATGGATTGGTGATTTGATCCGTCAGGGCATTTGGTGCACAAAGCTGACAGCTCCGTGCATTACATGGAACGCATCAGCTAGCAGAATGCGGTGGATGTTCACTCACAGAAGGTATGAGGCTTGAATCTGTTCTTCGTTGACACCGGCTAATCGGCGAATAGACCTTCGCCTCGCGGGAACATGACCGTGCTGAATTCACACGGCAAGGAATGAGAGCCCGGAAAGGGTTTCTGGGCGCAATTGAAATATTTCTTCTCTGGAAGTTCGCCTCAGAACAATAACGGGGTGGCGTTGCTCAACGGCACGTCACAGGAGTGGTCTTCAGGCAATAAGCCAAGCGGTCCTTTGAAGCATGTCGTTCCTCTCGATCACAATTTCGTCCTAAGACCTGCCTACCAGGACTGTTGATGCACCCTGGCACTCGCCCGAGCGAACGGTCCGAAACTGCCGGCCCGGTGCTCCTGGCCGGTTGCCACCTCTGTGGACGTCCAAGGATTTTGTTTGCGAAAACCAATGCGCTACTGATACATACCTATGCACGTCTTCCGTGATTGGGTGTTTCGCCTAGATTGTTCGCTCGCTTACTGTTCGCAATGTTCGGATGCATGAGAGCGTAGACGAAAAATCGAGGTGTCCAGAAACGGCACGAGGCCATGATTGCGTCAGCAGGGGGAGCGGCCTGAGAGGGTGTAGCGTCTCTGTCCAGGCCTCGGAGGCATCCCCAATGCCACGATAACTTCAAGTTAGGCAGATACCTTTGTCCCTTCCACTGGTATCACATGTGGATGCATAACATCGCGCGCAAAACATGCAATGAGCATGGCATCCTCGCGCCCTCGGCGAATGGTACATAGTTCCAGGGCGTAATTCATTTTAAGTGGCTTGCTAGCATAATTAGCCGCCTAGGAACGTGTAGCTGCCACCCGCGATCTCTCCCTCGAATGTACATCGACTAGCCAGTTTCGAAAGCGACGATACTGTGTAGGAGATAGTATGACGTGTACGGTGGTGATCGACTCCGATATCGATCGAGATAAGCCGCGTTTGCCTAGGGCTACGCATAAGACTCGTAAGTACGTCACAGGGAATTATGTCCATGGCCACAGGTTTGGGCGCTTGGCGTTAGAAGTTTAGAGAGGAAGCCTGAGTGACTACCTTTAAATTGAGTAAACGTCGCCTCATAGCCTTGTGAAAGTTCTCATGACGTCCTCAGTTCAACGACACGCAGTTCGCAGGAAGATCACCGTTGTGTTACGCCTTCGTTTTAGGAGGGTGCAACCCGATCACACGCGTTGTAATCATGGGAGGACAATTTTCTAGAGAATGTCACAGCTATAAAAGGAAATTCCTATCAACCACGAAGGTCACAGCACAGGGAATGCTCGGAAGTACATGGCAAGAGGCAATGTCAGCCTTCTTTGTCGTTTCAGGGTACGGGCATGGATCACAGCTGTAAACGGGTACATTAAATAGTTCAGGCGAGGACGGCCTTGAAGCCTTACCCATCGACGATGCCCGTCCTCCACATGCCGCTCGACTCCGAGGGGACTAAGTTTACGCTCCATTCGTCAGGCATAGCGAGCTTTTTTGGCGGTGAAGAGGCGATCTCAGCCATGGCCACCATCCACCTGTTCAAGGGTCGGAGGTGGTTAGGTTGGTACAACTCACCCGGAAGTTACACGGTTGCAAAACGATTGGGGCAGCTTGCCGCCTCACGTTTCTGGGACGGGCTATTCCCAGGACCGAACGAGACACCGGCGATCTCGTTCGGGTTAGACGGAAGACAAGGTCCAAAGTACGTTGCGTCACTGTCTGGAACGGAGATGCAAACAGGCCACCTGGGTTACCTCACGATCGAGAAGGCAAAGGAGGAGAAGGGGTTGATACAGATCGAAGGAAGGGAAACGTCCCCGAACACTGTCGCCTTCTTGGAGCTAAAGGATGTCAAGTACGATGAAAAGGACCCCCTGAACGATCTAGGTGGAGCGCTCTTCGCAGTCATCCCCATCATCACCAGCTTCGTAGCATGCATCGTGTGTGCCTTTATTGCGGACTGGTATTCCTTTTCGACGATCTTGCTCGGTATCGTATCAAATGGCGTCGCTTGTCTCGTGATTGGTTCCGGAAAACTCACCATCGAGGCCACGAAGCAGCCAGCACAGGGCGCGCCACCTGGCGACGGGATGTTGATAGGGGAGAACACAGTGATCGTGGTGAAGGGAGCTGAGAAGGATATCAACACGATCACAAAGGGAAGATTCCGGCTGACAATAAGCGGTGAACCGACTTACAATCACGTTGGCATGTGCTCTTTGCTCCTCCTAGCCCAATTCTTGCTACAACTGCTCCTGATTCCCCAAGGATTGCCCCTCGGTCAAATCATGTTTCTCGGAACGCTCGGAGTATCTTGGGCTTACAATTCATATCTCTCTTCACTGGAGAAGGAAAAGGTTCAGGCGAAAGCTCTCTTCAAACGACTCGGAAGACCAGAGATGCGAAAATTCCGTCTTGGGACAAGAACGACGATGACCGTTTTTGCCTGTCTCCTTGTTTGCGATGGGATGGAGAGTCCGTATGATGGCATAAACCCGGGAAAGATCCTTCTGAATTTCATCCCAAATGACACGGAGGTGTGGCAGCGGTGGAGGAACAAAGTGAGTCTACAGATGAAGGAAGGAAAACCATCCAGCGAGGTGCTGACACACCTAAAACTCGATGAGGATGACCATTTACATCTAGGAGAGAACGATATTAGACTCCTCACTACTCTAATCAATGATGCCAATTCGGCATTCCGTGGCTATTACAGGTATTTTGTGTCACGATGAAGGAAGAAAGGATCGCTGCACTCAATGCTCGATGATCGACACTTGTACGTATCACCTACGTACCTATTGGCCCTTGATATTGTTGTAGTATTTCGCTACACTGCTATAGACGTGTAGCAACCTACTTTCAGTAATGTGTCATATAGATATATCCAGTCAACAGACGAACCTTGAAGGCGACACCCGTTCAGATCGACCCAGGCTGGAGCCAGATGCCCAGATTCTGGAACGTGTGCTGACTGGATTTGGATTCCGTGCATATTTATTCGTTTGGCCTGTAGGCTTCGGCACCATGCTGGCGCTGCGATATTCACTCTGGGTTGACTACTAACTTGAAGACCCAGAGCGAAAAGCCAAGCAGGAATAGTACCAGGTCCGTGTTGAATCAGGCCAAGAACGTGCCATCTACCTAAAAAAAAGGCCTTGATAGGTTTTTCTTGCAAAAGAGCTGCAAAAAAAGTGCTGTATACGCCATCACGGTCACTGTACCGCAGTGATAGTAGTGCCGTATTTGTATACGTTCGGATCAGAAGGCGCTGACTCAGCACCACTTGCGTCTTACTTATTGTGATATTGACAACAGGGCACTAATCATTCCAGACGTGCACGACAGACCTCCAGTTGCGTACTTGACTGCAAACGTCAAACAATTCTAGCGCGAAGACGAACGCATGAGGAAAGAGTTGAATTACTTGGGAAGGTAGTCGCTCTAGATTTATCGAATACAGCATCATAGACATTCATGCCAAGCCTTATATCGTTTGGATACTAGTTAGGTGGGACCTAGGGTGTGAAACCCCCTAGTTCCCTCGCCAGTGAGTGCCCAAGTAATTGTTGAGCCTGTTCAACCGTAAGATCTCATGCTTCGAAATATCGTAGTCGAGGGATAGATGGGGGCATCGCACTGACGAATACCACTGAAAGGAGGTGCCTAGAAAGAAAGTTTGCCACCTGATGTGAGTCGTGGATGGATAGAGGGCACCCCATCAACCTGTAACTTAAACAAAGCAAATCGTAGTTCCGGAGGAATGAATCAAATCCGCCTGAGTGGTTAAGTATGACTGACAGAGAGGTAAGAGTGGGGGTAGTTAGTCGAGGCAAGGCAGTCTATCGACGGCTTGCCTCGCCTCGGCAGCCTCATAGCAATCTGGTCACCAGACTAGGGGGTAGTAAACACGATCGCTGTTAAATCTGACCATTTGTTACTCTGTGATGCAGTACCCGCAGATTGGGGAAGATACAAGCAGCCCAGCGCCCATTTCAAAACAATTCGTCCGCGAGTGATAAAAGACCAAGTTCCCGGACACGGTGAAAGTGCCGCGTGATGAACAACCCCGCCGAAGCCCTACCCAAGTCCGATTGGCTAGGAAAGGTACACGTACCCGTTTACCCGTACTAGTAGTCGTAAAGCGGGGCGGTTGAAGGAGGCACACAGACTCACAGACTCAAGGACGGCGCAGGTAACACGTGACGCATGGAGCATGTGACGAAGATGGGACCAAATTCCGAAATTCCCAACGTTGTTCTACGCGACATGACACTGAGGCGCCGAATACTGAATGTGCTAGCTCTAACTCGATCAACGTCTGCTGGTGGTCGTTCACTCGATCTCTTAGCAGGCTCGACGCGAAGCCGACTCTCGAACAGTTGCACACGACATGTCTTGAATCTGGGATATCCTCACTTGCAGCGGGTTCGCAAACTCGCACCTTCCAATCACCTCGAAATGACCAGCGACTAGCCTCGCGGCGCGCGGACAAATGAACGTGTACAACTCCACAGGCTGGAGACGAGAGCAGAAAGAGAGTCTCTGGGAGCAGGTGAGACGCAAGTTCCTCGAGGATGCCAACTAGAAGCGCAATGGTCTACTGCCGCCCGCCTGTGCCTCATCGTGCGATAAGGCATCGCATGGCACGTACAAGTACGTCGTCCCTCGGCGGCGATGGTCGCGCGCTGACATTCCGAAAGGCCTGCGTACCCCTAGTAGGGGTGTCGTTTCGGTGCTCACTAGAGAAGGATTTGCAAGCATCAAAAGGAGGGACTTTTCTTTTTTCGGTTCGGATCGCATACCATACTTGTGTTATACTCATGTGCTGCGTCGCGTTACCCAGGGCGTCACGATTGCATGTTTTCTCTTAGGTTGTCGGTCAGCTCACCGTACGTGGTCTCGGTTCTATATGATTATGATCATGATTGCGTGTTGAATTACCGTGAGCCTGTTGAACTTCTGCGGGTTGGTTTACAAGTCGTCTTGGCAAGCGCCGTATCGCGTCTGAAGCGGTTGGATCGATACGAGCAGCAAGCGCACGCCGCACACCAAGTATTCGGTGCGTAGTGACAGCTCGTCGCTACCTCTGCGCTTTCTGTCTCTCCCTCGTGCACGATAACAAAAGCACGATTCTTTACTCCTCTGCCCCCGGTACCAGTTGTAAAATCTCCTCGCGTCATTCAAGGAGACCTGGCTCGCCGCCTTTCTACAGGATGTGCCAGTGGGTGCGCACGGGCAATCACGATCCTTAAATTGAACGCTCTCGCGTCCCAAAAATCCAACCCGAATCTTTACGTTTAGGATTGCACGAGGTTGGTGGCCTGGGACGTTTGGTACACGAAGCTGACCATCGAACAGACGTTGACGACCATGAGATGGCAGACCTATTTGTCGATGGGATTTTAGGGATGCTCACCAATGGCGGGTGGGACGTTCGACTCCGTCTTTGGTCGACTCGAACTTACTGGTGGCTAGTTTTCAAGTACGCGGGAGGATGGACTTGCAGCATTCATGTGGCAGGCAACCGAAGCGCGGGAACAGGCCGCATGGTCCGTTCAGGTATACTTCCACTCTCGACGACGATGTCGTTTTAACACTCCCGAAGGCGTGCTTACCAGGACTGTTGATATCGAGAACTCGGAGTCCTGAGTAAACGATTCGAGGCCAGCAGCCCCCGGTCAATTCCCTTCGTGATGCCCGCAGTTCGAGTACTTTCTTTGTGAGAGTTTGATCTCGTGGTCATAACCACCCGCATGCACCGACGTTGCACGAAAGTTTCATGGTCGTATCTTCTGTCTGGATGCTGTCTCGATTTCGATCCATATCGCTCATCTCTGTCGAGGCCTATTTGACAGTGCCAGAGGGAATCCGAATAGCTAGCCATTGACTCTTGCCCGCCGGTACGCACCATCCCCAGACAAATAATGAACTATGCAAAGACAGCCCTTTCGTCCGCGTCCATAGATAGAAATCCATCAGATTTTTACGCGTAGCCCCACACGACAAAGTATCCTGGTCAGAACCCTCCGATGTCGGATCAACTCGGTGACCGACTGATCGAAGCAGGGCTAGAGTGGCGTAACGCATACATGGGAAGTGAATGCGCGCGAAAAAGGCTCTTTTTCAATTTCTAGTCCCAGCGGGGTGACGTGTCTTTCTTATCGTAGAGGTGATGTCACCTGGTAAGAAACTCTACGGGGCACAGTACAAGCTTTTTGGTGGTAAGCAGGCCACCACAGGATCCCATTCCTTGTCTGAACCGTTCATAGTGTTATACCACTACGGACTGCCAGTGTCTGGTTCGGGCATTACACCCTCAACATGCTGCACCTCAACATTGATAACGTGACTGGTACAGGGCCTACAGTCAAGCCGCAAGGGATAGACGACGAGCTCGTATCAAACGTGCGCCCCGAGGTCATATTTACGAGACCAGAACGGGTCGATCGGTGTGCGTATCTACTGTTTTACCGACATATCTGGACTGGTGTGCAGAGTTGAGAGGGTTGACTGGCGACGGACTGCCAGAACATCTCTCTTTTGTCTTTTTCTCGTGGGACGTAGATTTGTCATTGTTCGTTGGTTTGTTCTTCCTGCATCGTTTTGTTATCCGTCTTTGTCGTGTCTCAAGGAACAGCTCGAATTGCTCTTCAGCAGAAGCACGCCGTTCGTGGATCCGTTTTTGATCCTCTATCGCGATCCATGATAGCCTTTGCTCTGTCGAGGACCCAAAGATCTGGCCCTGTCCGGCAAGCCGGGCCGATCGGAAGTCGATCGACCCCCGATCGCAGTCAAACAAACAATGAGCTTTGAAATACCGCCTTTCCGTTCGGGCAAGAATCCATCAGACCTCTTTCCAGAATACAACAGCTCTGTCAAACGTGGGTGCTGCCTGACGTATGGTCGATTTAGACTGTTTACGCGAGGTGCCGCATCGCCTGGACGTTGCTCGATAAACCTAAATAGGGCGAGCATGGAGTGTGGGTTCTCGACGCACCGACAGTGTAGGTAAATGGGCGGCCGCCCACCGCCACATCTAGCGTGACGTAAAAGGTACAAAAAAACGTGCTAAGCGGAGCTCGCATTCCGTCGATGCCAGCGTACTACTAGTACATGACAGGGGCAACGAGTGCAAGTTCCTCGGAGGTGTGACTGCCTCCATCGCAGCTGGGCTGGTTCAAGTTATTCTTCTAGATCCGTTGGTCCACGGGTGGATGCGATATGTGTGTGTAAACTACTCTGTCAGCACGGTTTCTTCAGCTTGGGGGGATGACGGGTAGTTCCGGCGTAGAATCCTCTGGCACTACAGGATGGCCTGCATTGCCTCGTTGCATGCGGATGTGCGCACTGACCCCTGTTGGAGAAACGTATTTAACCTTCATCTCTCGCGCTCAGGTTCCCCCACCTCTAACTCGATCGACTCAAACGCCTGGTCGGTCACCCGATCTCCACGCTCGGCACGAAGCTGACTATCGCACAGTTGCATACGACATGTCCAGAACCTGGGATATCCTCACCTACCGCGGGTACGTAAACTCGCATCTTTCGATCGTCACCAACTGATCGGCGACTAGTTTCGCGGCACGCGGACAAATGGACGTGTACCATTCCTCCGGCCAGAGACGAGAGCCAAAAGAAAGTCCCTGGGCGTGGGTGAGACGCAAGTTCCTCAAAGGTGCCAACAAGAAGCGTGACGGCCCGCCGCCCGCCGATACCTCGTCGCACGGCAAGGAGTCGCGCGGCCCGTACAAGTAAGCCGTCCCTCGGCGACGACGGTTGTGCGCTGACGTTTCGGAAGGCCTGCATACCACTAGAAGGGGGGTCGTTTCTGTGCTCGCCAGAGCAAAGAAGTTGCGAGTGTCGGCGGTCGGTTCGCCGTCATGAACGTGTAGAAGGACTTTTTTTCGTTTCGGATCGCATACCCCGTTAATGTTATACCCACGTGCTATACTCATAGCGTTGCGATCGCGCTGTTTCGCTTAGGTTGCCCGTCGGCTTGTCGTTCGTGGTCTCGGTTTCGTATGATTATGATTATGATCGCATGTTGAGCCGAGTCGAACCGAGGTCTCGGCAAGTGCCGAATTAGTAGCGGAGCGAAGCAAACGGTCGTGTTGATGCGAACAGCAAGCGGACACCGAGTGTTTTTCGCCACCTCCGCGCTATCGGTCTCTCGCTCGTGCACGACCATGAAAGCACGGCTCTTCTCTCCGTGGGCCCCGGTCATCGGATCTCTTTGCAGCGCCGGCGTCAGGCCTGACTCTCACCTCGTTACAGGACGTGGGTCGGTCGCACCACGGATCCGTGAATCGAACGATCTCGTGTCCCCGAAATCCAACCCGAATTTCTGTGCTCCCATCGACCTACAAGGAGCACTTTAGCTCGACGTCTGGAATAGCCCGAGTTCGATGACCTGGTGCTTCTGGTGCACGAAGCTGACCGTCGAACAGCCGCGTACGACATGGCAGATCTATTTGTTGACGGGACTTTGGAGATGCTCACGCTTGCTAGTGGCAGGTACGACGTTCGACTCCGTCTCTGATCGACTCGTACTCACCGGCGGCTAGTTTCGAAGTACGCAGGAAGATGGACCTGCAGTGTTCGTATGGCAGGCAACCAAAGCACGGGAACAGGCCGCACGGTCCGTTCAGGTATGCTTCCACCCTCAGCGATGGTGTCGTCCTAACACTCTTGAAGGCGTGTTTACCAGGACCGTTGATGATATCGAGGACTCGGGGTGGCTCCAACGCACGCCCAAGTAAAGGATTCGAGCCCAGTTGATTTATCGCGCTATGTCTCTTTGGCCGTCGAAATGTTCGAGGACTTTGGTCATGATTTACAAATGCACCGGCTTTGCATACAGTTTCCTGATTGCGTATTTGAAACGCCTCGCTTACCTCTTGTTTTCGATCCATCCGTCCAACTAACTAGGCTAACATCGTCAGAACTCCAGCCATCACAGAGGCGGTCCATGGCCGTGGCTCACAGTGACGGGATCTAATAGACACAAATTGGGAGCCAACCTACTTTGTAAGGGACCCATTCCCAGCGGAACTCCGAGAATTCACGACCTGGTTCGTCCAAACAGCCATCGACTCCCGCCCGCCCGTACGCATCATCCTCGGACAAACAATGAACTATGAAAACACAGCCTCTTCGTCCGCATCCACCGCCCACAACAGATAGAAATCCATCAGATTTCCAGAATGGGGACACAGGAGCTGCACTGGACATGAGTACCTCTGACGTATAATCGACGTGCGGTTTACAATTAGCGCCACATAGCCTTTGGCGCTACTCAGCGAACAAAGGAAATCGCATGCATCATGTCTGGTCTCACGGCGCGGGCATCGCCCTAGTGGCCGTGCTGGGAGGGCACCCTGGTCAAGCTCCTGATGAGTCGGACCAACTGAACGACCGCCTGATCAAGGCAGGGCTGAAGTGACGTAACTCAGACATCGGAAATAGATGCGTGCAAAAAACGAGGCAGTAAACACGAGGCCTATCGTTGGGTTAGTGGAAATCCGGGGGGTGCGGAGGGTACAGTTGCCGAGTTCACGCCCCATGGTACATATGTACCGCCCCCCTAAAGAGAACGCCTAATAACGCACAGGAAGACCTGGCTCGTCGAGGCACCGCCTGACAGGTCCTTGTATAAATTTACCCTCTCGTACCTTCACGGATCCAGCGCCCGAACCTCCGCTTGACCTACCTCTGAAGGTATAGGTCGGTAATTCGATCCGTCGGGGCGTTTGGCGCACAAAGCTGATCATCAAACAGTTCCGTGCATTACGAGGAACGCATCAGCTAACAGAATGCGGTGGATGTTTACTCGCAGAAGGTATGGGGCTTGAATCTATTTTTCGTTGATCCGGGCTAATTGGCGAATAGACATGCGTACCGTGGGGAGATGACCGTGCTGAATTCACGCGGCAAGGAACGGCAGCCCGAAAAAGGTTTCTGGGCGCGATTGAAGTACTTCTTCTCTGGGAGTGCGTCTAAGAACAGCAACGTGGTGCCGTTGCCCAACGGCACGCCACAAGAGCGGTCCTCGGGTAATAAGCCAAGCGGTCCTTTGAGGTATGTCGTTCCCCTCGATCGCGGTTCCGTCCTAACTATCTCGAAGACCTGCCTACTAGGATCGTTGATGCGTCCTTGCACTCACCCCGGACGATACAAAACTACCGGCTCGGTGCTCCCTGTCAGTTCTCGCTTTTGTGGACGTTTAAGGACTTCATTCGCGAAAACCTGGAATCAATACCCTATTTATATATACCCATGCGGGTCTTCCGTGATCGGACCTTTCTCTTAGACTGTTCGTTCGCTCAATGTCCGGGTCCATGAGAGAGTAGACGGAAAATGGATGTGTCCAAAAACAGGGCAAGGGGACGAGGCCATGATTGTATCAGCAGGTGGAACGGCCTGAGAGGGTGCAGCGCCTGTGCCTGGATCTCGAAGGCTTCCCCAAATGCTACGATAACTTAGGCAGGTACCTTCGTCTCTTCCACTGGCATCACAAGTAGAGTTGTAACATCGCGCACGAAACTTGTAATAAGCACCGCATCCTCACGCCCTTGGCATCGAATGGTACATAATTCCAAGGTGTAATTCTACATAACACACAAAAAGTGGCATGGTTCATTGCCTCATTGCAAGATATACTATGTACAGATGGACAATTTGCGTCAATTGGCCTCCATGTCATCCCAATTCCAACTTTCAAGTTTCCCTTTCACCTCCGCATCGGATCTCTTCAAAGTTGTTCTACGCGACATGGCATTGAAGCGCCGAATACTGAATATGCCCCCGGGCGGGTGGGAAACTCGAATCCGTCGTTGATCGACTTGAACTGATGGAAGCTCAGTCTTGCACCTCGCGGGCAACAAGACATGCTGTACTCGACCAGCCAGCAGCGAGAGTAGAGAAGGTTTCTGGGAGCGATCGAAACGTTTCTTTAGTGATGCAAAGAACAATAATAGTCTGAGGACGGCACCGCCAGACGCTTATCACGGAGCAATAAACAGCGCAGCCTACTAGTATCGCTAGTGAGGTATGTTATCCCACTTGGCGACGATTTCGTCCCAACGATCCAGAAGACCTGCTTATGAGGATTATCGCCCTGGCACCAAGCGAACGACTCAGATTCCATACCCAAGCCATCCATACCCAAATAAAAGCATTGCGCATAGTCTCGTGATCGCGTCGCCTAGATTACTTGCTTGGTTTTGTTCACAATTTGAGTTTTGTGGATATGGTTGGTGATTGTACGTGTATGGGAAGGGTAAATGGAGAAGTGGGGTATGTTGCATAACCACTACTGGCGGTGTGACGACGGTGCCGGGTGCCAGTGAGAGCTCCGAGTCACAGTACACAGCGTCTTCGCCCCAGTAATGCAAAAGTGGGGGTCTCCATAACTGCAGTAAGTAAATAAAGATTCACTAGTGAAGATGGATACGTACGCAAGTTCAAGTTCGACCAAACACGAGTACCGGGACCCGTGATTCGTGGACAACGCGGATTATGCGTGGCTCCGAGACAAAGGTACCTTGCAGAGCATGAATGACAGCGTCATTGCGGACCGGATCAATCAACAGCCGCATTACAGTGCCAAGAAGCACGAGAGTGACATAGCTTGTGCGGTAGGAAAACGATGCAAGAACACGATGTTTAGTGGAGTCCCGAGATTGGCAATCTCGGCCGGACCCGAAGCTGTGCTATTTTCACCGTTCATGTCAGCCCGCTCCGGCCGGACGACAGTGGCATGCCCAGCATCGCGTTGCTCTGCTGTACAAGGTTCTGCACTGGTTGGACGATGCATCGCCCCAAAGACCTCCTTAAATCGACCCTGTCTTCTCACCATTCGTCACCACTTCCGATTTCGAGCAACCCTCATCTGATACAGGTTCGTGGCTCGATACATCTGATGGATGGAACTGACCATGAAACAGCTTACACGATATGGCAAACGCGTCAGCTAGTCGAATCTGGGACATGATCTCCGGTGGCAGGTAGGAAGCCCAGATCCGTCTGATAGGCACGAACTGATCAGAAGGCTAGTCTTGCGCCACGCGGGGAAATGACCTTGTTGGCATCATCCGGCCGGCGACCACAGGCTAGAAACAGTCCCTGGTCGCTGGTATTCAGACGCCTGTTTTCTGGTGGGGCAAATCAGCGTAATATTCGGACGGCGTCGTCCAACGACATGTCACGGGGTAACCACCGACCTGATCAATTGCAGTATGTTACCCCTCTTGATGGTCGTGTTTGCGCTAAACAATCTCGCAGACCTGCTTACCGAGGCCATTGATTAAGGCACTTTCCCAAGCGCATGGTTGGGAAATTTTGGTTGATTCTGTACCCTCGGTGGACGCTCAAGGACACGGTCCTAACTATACGTACCCCTGTTGCACGACGCTTTATGATTGTGTTCGATTCTCCCGGACCGCTCAACATCTACGTACATATACCACCATCCATTGGAGCTATTTATTCGTAATGGAGAAAGCGAGCATATAGACATGTGCGCGAGAACGGAAACTAATGGGCCGCCGCCGGCGGAACCTCAACGCAATGCGGATATCGCTGTCCTTCAAGATCAGCGACAGTTGTCACTCAAGCCAAAGGAAAAGAAAAAGCAATCGAACAGCGCGCCGGGATCGATCAGAAGATATCGATGAATCACACCCGCTTGGGTTCCATTAGACCATCATCGATTCATCGATCAGAACCAACTCGACCCTACTGCCAATCCTTCTATTACCCCCACGCACTAACCTCGGCATTGTGACCGCTGCGGTGTGCGATCAGAATCCTCGTGCGAAGCCTCTTCCGTTCCTCTCGCCGCCTAGTATGCTGTGGAAGATAGCAGATGGTCGTCTTTGGCAAGCATCCGAACAATTCGGTCCCATCGTTTCTAGCTTCTCTTGACCAGTTAATGCACAGAATATTAGCCCTATCATCACAGCCTCGTCGTTTCGTCTAAATCCTTCCGCGTCCTGGTAGCACTCCACCCTGACCATCAGGCTTCTACGCCTGCCGCCACGAATGTCGCAGGCAGTGTGGTCCCGCAGTCAGCTGACTCTGCCACGTAGCGATTCGTTGCATTCGGACTCTACTTGAACGTTCGGACATTCGGAGGTCCTTTCTGATCGGTCCCTACCAGCCTTCAAGTTTGCCCCATCGGCCAGCATTGC
>JBBPTU010000399.1:444-25331 GCA_038094295.1 Tylopilus aff. beelii | reverse complement strand
GATGGTCTCACCGTGCTCTTTCCGGAGCCTGTTGGGCCCATAACACTTTATACCAAGTTAGGTATTTCTTGACCGAGAGTTAGATCACGTACGCTATTACGCTATCCTCTGCGCCCATGTCCTCTGTGTCCGCCGTCACGGTCTCTTTGATAATCTGGGATCCTTGGGCTATCTCTGGATGCACTGTATCTATAAGGGATCGAGGCTTCGCACTGGTCCGAGACGCGGGGGCGACCGTTGTAGAGGCTTCGACCTCTTGTGAAGGTTGTTGAGCTGGGTCTTTCTGAGATGGTCGCACTACATTAATCTGGGAAGGAGGGGTACTTTTCTCGGGAGAAGCCTCAGATCCCTGCGCGGATTGCTGAGCTATCGTGGATCGCTCTGCGCCTTTCTGAGATTGTCGCGTCGTATCTGTCTGGGATGGGAGGGTATCCATCGTAGCAGGTGTTGAGGCTCCACACGAAGACTGGTCGACTGTGGCAGAACGCTTTGCGTCCGATTGGAGTTGTCGCAAAGGATCGGTCTCCTGTGGAAGGGTGACCACGGAAGATGATTCGGCAACCTGTGAAGACCACTGGGCCGCCACAGAATGCTCGGCGTTTTCCTGAGGCTGTTGTGCTGTATTAGTCTGGGACGGAAGGGAAGCCGTAGCAGAAGTTTCAACTACTGGCAAAGGGTGCTGGGCTGTCGCAAAGCTATCTGCGGTCATTTGAGGTAGCTCCTCCGCGTCGGTCTGAGTTGGAGGGGTAGTAACCTGAAGAGATGGTTCGGCCACTTGCGAAGACCGCTGAGCTGACGCAGAACACTCTGCGTTCGTTAGAGGTTGCTGCTCTATACCGGTCTGAGATGGGTGGTCAACGATTGCAGAGCATCCTTCCAATCTCTGTGGAGAGTCTCGTAGTACTTGATAGTCCTCTGCAGTATCTGCTAGTAATTGTTTTCCTCCGAGGCCGAGTCGAGGGGGAGTATTGGGTCGTGCTTTATTAGATTGGTCACCTCGCTTTGACATTTTCTCGGTAATATACTGAGGGATAAGCTGGACTAGGATTTACTATGAAGGTAGCAACCAGCGGAAACCACTCACTCTCTTCGTTGCGTCGAGCATCGTCCACTAATATTTGAAGCCGGCTGACCTCCACACTGTAGCAGTGGGATAGCGGATCAGGGTTGATAGCCAGACTTGTTATGGTCCGAGTCACAGAAGTGTTGCAGGTGGGTATCACCAGGGAGAAAGTTGGAACGATGCTGGGCTCCACGGAAGTCATTTGGGAGTTACATCGAGGCTGACGTGAGGCAGCCTCGACTCGTGATAGCTGACTCCGCGTCGCCGTAGCCTGGCCTGCACGGCAGTGAATCCAGTGATGTATGAGAAACTCAAATCGAGGTGAGATCTTTGGAGCTTGTGGATGTCGTCGCAGTAAAGCCCACTGCCGAGCGGGTCTTCTTATCCCCAACCTACCGTGATACTCACACGCTGTGTTAGGCCTTCGTTAACCAAGTTGAACCACCGATACAACACCAACTTAAAAGTTGGTTTTCTTTCACGCGCCAGTCAGTCCCTGCTGAACGCGGTCTGATCGAGTCGCTTTTGGTGGTGCTCACTTGTCAGACTGCGCAAATCGTACGACGGGTGTGCGCAACGGAACGGGAATAGCCCACAAAATACGGGCAGTGATGTAAGATGAAGGTACTTGTTGTCCCTTTGCTCTGTGACGCTCTGCCAGCCCACTTTGTGGCCATTCCAACCCACAGTCTCATCCCCGCGCCAATCCCGCTGTCAAGCCGTTTCAACGATCGAGCTGCGTCTATTGAAGGCACTACTAGCAATTTTGATGGGAGGAGTTTGACGTATGCTTCGGAACATCTTCCTACCAGAAGTTGGCTCTTAGTTTGAACGGTGTCACGGTTGGTCTTTTGTCTCTTCGACTTGGATGGTCGTGGAAGACTGACTGTACTCTCAGTACGATCTCCCGAGCCCGCAAGGCGTAGACAAAGACAAAGTGGTTGGTCATGGTCAACTTCACCTTTACGCCGGGAATGGACACCACCGTTTGTCGCTATTTCTTACTTGTCAGTCCAGCTACAATTGATCATAGTGTATTACCTCACCCCAAGCTCTTAGCAGTCCTACAGCCGTCCATGGTCCACTGTTGTTGACGTGTAGAGCAATCATGCCCACGTTGAGATACAGGCTCTACTCCAGCCAAGCAATCGGGGTAGACGGGTGGCTGAGCCATTCAGGAGCTATGTCGAGGTGGGCGCAAGTCTCAAGTGCGAGGGGTGGCCGCGTCGCGCGATGAGCCGCCTCGGGGTCTACGCTCATCTGAGTCGGGAACATTTTGACAAGGCTAGTGAATTATCGCGATATCATGATCGTGCTTCTTTTCTGATACGCAAAGCCTGCTCAACCCGGGCGGATACATGTCTCATCTGTACGGTATCGTGTAGTAGACGGAGCTTGGCCTGCACGTCCACATGTCGATTGACGGGTTCCATGGGTACCTTCGAATGGGAATAAGTTAGAAGACGAGGAAATGCCCAAGACATTCTGTCAGTAGTCTCGTGAGCGACGAGGTAATGCAGAGAAGGCTCTGCCTGATCTGCAAACACACTTAAGGTGGCTGATTGATGATCACGCACGCGCCGGCAATCGACAGTCATCATTCCTGCTCGTTCCATGGCCGCACAGGATATTACCACAAAAGAGAATGTCACAGTAAGTTAGAAAGACAATGCCACGTCCGCATCGCCGCCTACGCGTGTTGCAACATCATATCTGATCGTCCTCAAACCCTGCGGCTGACCTTCATAACTAATGTGGTGGTTAATTACGGACATGCACAGCACTGAACTCAACTCACCTTCAATCCCCTGAGGAAAAGAAGCGAAGAAGAACCTTGAATCGCGACAACTTCAGTTTCTCCATTTGGCGCAACTTGTCGCCCATTTGCTTCCGCAGTTCATTATATTCTACCTGAAGGCGCCATAGCAGCTCTGGATCCGAGGCCTCTTTCTTCTCTTTGTCAATCTTCCGAAGAAGCAATATTTGTCGCTTAACTAACCCCTCGAGCTGAGAGTACAGTTCTCGCCCAGCTTGCGTTTCTTTGAGTTCCTTGTTCAGATCCGCCATTTCCTTCTGGAGCAATACTGCTTTGAGGTCGGGCGTAGCTTCGTGGTTGATGACTTTTTGGATAATCTGCTTCGGGGAGTTGTCGTCGCTCCGGCAGCAAGCTACATGAGCCCCGTGTTTGATTATGGTCTCCCAGCACTCTAATCGGAGTTCACGAAGCCTCCTCTTACCCACATCAGGGTCGACGTCATCCCACATGGTTGTCGTCAGCCACACCTTCTTCAGGGCGTCCCTTCCGCATAGCTTTCGGAATACTTGGAGGTTGCCCAATGATGTATCAGTGATGCGGTTGTCCGTGATCCGATGGAAATACAATATTCCAGAAAGAAGCTTCCCATCCTTGTAACTGTGATAATGGAGACAGAAATAAGAAGCGCAAACTAATAAACATCACGCATTACCTTGAGTTGAGCCATTCGGATATCATATCCAGGATTTCGACATTAGACTTGAACGTATCATCAAATCCTGGCGTATCCACCAGGACGACGTAACGGCCGCTCTCGTGATGCCAGAATCTGACGGGTTCGACTTGATTTGTGATCGATCTCAACGTATGGCCAACGCCATGGGTGTTGCGGCCACTTGCAACGCGTACGAACTAGGGTTGAATGAGCGGCGTCACTCCACAATTTGTTTTGCCTTACCGTGCTCTTGCCAGAACCTGTTGGACCCATGATACTTCAAGAGATCAGCTCAGATGTTTTGACGGCCACTGGCAAGAATTATATTACGTACGCTATCACGGTATCCCCCGCTTCCAAGTGCTTGGTGTTCGCGGTTGCAGAATATGGATCGGAATGCGCCGAATCTGTGCCAGATTGGCACTCTGCAGAGCCTGTTGAACTTGAAGATACCAGGTTAGATACCTGACATGTAAGAGTTATATCACGCACACTACAACACTGCCCTCCGCTCCTAAGTTCGCAGGAAACGCGTCGGGATGCGCCGGATCTTGGTACTCTGCAGGACCCGTCGGACCCATGATACTTGAAGGTATCAAATTAGATATTTAATGACCAAGAATTATGTCACGTACCCCATGACGCTATTTGGTGTTTCCAAGTCCCCTATCGTCGCTGTTGCATGTGGTTCTGTAAGAGGCCAAGACGCTCGGTCCGTCTCTATGCGCGCTGTACCTATCTGAGACGAATGTATATCTCCCATAGAAGACGTTTCGGCTACCAGTCTGGTCTGCGGAGCTATCGTGATATGTTCTTCGTCTACAAAAGGTTGTCGCACTGCATTGATCTGTGACAAAGGGGTGTCCATCACAGGGGATATTAACCAAGTTGCTGCGGAATGGTCTGCCCTTTTGGCAGGTCGCAGCGCTGTATTAACTTGAGATGAGAGGCTAACCGTCATGGCTGGAGATTCTTCAGCTATCGGCGAAGACTGATGAACTGCCTCGGGATGCTTTGCATCTGTGTGAAGCAATTGTCCTGAAGTAACATGGGGGGAAAGGACAGTTGTCGCAGAATGTTTTGCACCCATCCAAGGTAGTTGTCCCGCAGTCTTGATATCCATCGTAGAAGACCGTCTTTGAAAGAGGAGAGGACGGAATGCTTTCGAGGGTCGCGTCACCCGTTGCGCATGACTCCGGTACCTGTAGTCGTCTATATGCGCCCGCAAGTCGTTATATTCCGTTTGCAGCTTCGCCAGCATACTGCTTGCACCCGAGGTCCCCCCGGTTTTCTCGTCGATCCTCTCAAGAAGTATCATTTGTCTCTCGATGGTTTCAAGCGGAGAGTCCAGTTCCCAGCAAAATTTCGTATCCTTGAGTTCCGTCCTCAAGTTGTCCATTTCCTCTCGGAGTAGTACCGCTTTGCTAGTGGCCTCGTGGTCGAGGATCTGTTGAATAATCTGCTTCGGGGAGTCGTCGTCGCTCCGGCAGCAGACTACCTGGGCCCCTTGATTAATCATCGCCTTCCAGTATTCCTGCTTCAGCGTTGCTAACCTCCCCTCACCCATACTAGGCTCAACCACGTCCCACATCGTCGTAGTCAAGTATATCCTATCCAGGACATCCTTTCCACACAGCTTTTGAAATATTCGCAGGTTCTTCAGAGATGCATTCGCCATGCGATTGTCTGTAATCCGGTGGAGGTATAGTATCCCCGAAAGAGGTTTACCATTCATGTGACTGGCGACGGGCATAAGAGTGAGAAACTTAAGCTAGCAAACATCAGGCATTACCTTGAATTAAGCCAATTAGATATCATGTCTAGGACTTTGCAATCGGATTTGAACGTGTCGTCAAATCCTGGCGTATCCACCAGGACAACGTGTCGGCCACTCTCCTGGTGCCGGAATCTGATGGCTTGGACACCATTTGTGAATGATTTCAACGAGTGGCTTATGACTTGAGTGTCGATACCACTTGCAATACGTATGAACTGAAGTTGGGTGAGTAATGACATTTCACTGCTAGCTAATGATCTCACCGTGCTCTTTCCGCAGCCTGTTGGGCCCATAACGCTTGATACCAAGTTAGGTACTTCCTGACCGAGAATCAGACCACGTACGCTATTACGCTATCGTCCGCACTCATGTCTTTCATGTCCACCGTCACGATCTCTTTAATATTCTGGGATCCTTCGGCTGTCTCTGGATGTACTGTATCCATCAGGGATCGGGACCCCACACTGGTGACCATCGCAGATGCTTCGACTTCTTGTGAAGGTTGTCGAGTTGCCAAGAAACTTTCTGCGTCATTCTGAGATTGCCGCGTCGCATCTGTGTGGGATGGGAGGATATCCATCGTAGCAGGTGTTGAGGCTCCACCCCAAGACTGCTCGGCTGTCGCAGAACGCTTTGCATCCGATTGGAGTTGTCGCAAAGGATTGGTCTCCTGTGGAAGGGTGACCACGAAAGACAATTCGGCAACCTGCGAAGACCACCGGACCGCCATAGAATGCTCCGCGTTCTCCTGAGGCTGTTGCGCTGTATTAGTCTGGGACGGAGGGGAAGCCGTAGCAGAAGTTTCGACGACTGGCAAAGGCTGGTGAGGTGTCGCAAAGCTATTTGCGATCGTTTGAGGTGGCTGCTCCGCGTCGGTCTTGGATGGAGAGGTAGTAACTTGAAGAGGTGGTTCGGCCACCTGCGAAGACCGCTGAGCTAATGCAGGACACTCTGCGTCCGTTAGCGGTTGCGACACTATACCGATCTGAGGTGGGTGGCCAACGATTGCAGGGCATCCTTCGAATCCCCGCGGAGAGTCTCGTAGTGCCTGATAGTCCTCTCTAGCATCTTCTAGTGGTTGTTTTCCTCCGAGGTCAAGTTGAGCGGGTATTGCGACACGGAACCCCTCTCGAGTATTGGGACGTGCTTTATTAGATTGGTTGCCTCGCTTTGATGTTTTCTCGGTAATATACTGAGGGATAAGCTGGACTAGGATTTACCATGAAGGCAGCAAGTAGCGGGAATCGTCACTCACTCTCTTCGTTGCATCGAGCATCGCTGACTAGTATATTCGAAGCTGGCTAACGTCCACAGCAGCGGTAGGATAGCTATTGAGTGGATGGACAGTATCAGGATCAATAGCCAGACTTGTTATGGCGCAGAAGTGTTGCGAGTAGGTATCACCACAGGGAAAGTTGGAACGATTCCAGGCTCCACGAAAGCCATCCCCAGGTTACATCGAGGTAGACATGAGGCAGCCTCGAGTGATAGCTGACCCTGCGTCGCCGCAGTTGCAATGATATATGAGAAACTCGAATCGAGGTGAGCTTGTGGATGTCATCGCAGTAGCCTGAGAGCCCATTAATGCATTGCCGACGGGTCGAGTCCTTACCACCAGCTTACACAGTTACACTCACACGCTGAACTGTGTTAGGCGCCGGCGAACTTCGAACGCCTTCGTTACATAACTTGAACCACTAACTCGACAACGGTGTCGCGGGTGGTCCTTTATCTCTTCAATGGTCATGGATGACTGACTGTACACTTAGTACGATCTCCCGAGCTCACGAGGCGTAGACAAAGACAACGTGACTACCTATGGTCAACTTCACCTTTGTGCCGGGAATGGACACGACCGTTGTCATAATGTATCACCTCGCCTCAAGCTTTTGGATGGCCCTACAGCCTGAGTCGTCCATGCCTGCTGTTGACGTGAGGAGCAATCACGAGGCCAATATTGGCATGGGGGCTCTACTTCAGGCCATCAATCGGAGTAGAGGAGCGGCTGAGATCTGTGTGGAACGATCTTACGGTAGACAGTGTCACGCTGGCACTGGGCCACTGGCAGGAGTTGAATAGTTGAATGGAAACGGTTTTGTCCTGGACGCATCAAGCTAATCGCTATCGGCTGCAATTACACTCCCACTCCACGAAAAGCTCGGGAACTTGTACGAGTACAATGAACGGGAAACGAACAAAGAGACCCGGAATACTGTCTTGCATGAGTGAGAATAACATAGAGCTTCGTACCAAAACTCAGCTGACTAGCGAGACGGATATGTGAGCGATATTCACGGTATCTAGGCTCAACTTACCTCTACTCCCATCTGCAATAAGAGGAACAGAGAAGAGCCCCGAACTATGACAACTTCAACTTCTGCATCTGGCACAACTTGCTGTCCATTTGTAGCTGCAAGTCGTTATATTCCGTCCGGAGCTCCTCCGACAAATCCGGATCCGAGGCCGCCTTTCTCTCCTCGACAATCCTCCGAAGAAACACCAGTTGCCTCTCTACCAGTTTCTCGAGCTGACAGTACAGTTCTTGCCCAGCTTTTGTTTCTTTGAGCTCTTTTTCTTCATCGACCATTTCTTTTTGAAGTAATACCGCCTTGGGGGTCGTCTCTACCGCGAGGATTTGTTGGATAATCTGCTTTGGAGAGTCGTCGTCGCTACGGCAACGGGCCAGATGCGCTCCATGTTTAATCATCTTGTCGCATTCTTGCATAACTTCCCGTAACCTCTTTTCGCCTACTTGAGGGTCAACCCCATCCCACATGGTCGTGGTTACCCACACTCTATCCAAGACGTCCTTTCCACACAACTTTCGAAATACTTGGAGGAGCTGAAGCGATCTCCCAGCCAAGCGATTGTCCGTTATCCGATGGAAGTACAATATCCCAGAAAGAAGCTTCCCTTTCTTGTAACTGTGGTGGAAGATGTAAGAAACGTAAACAAGCAATTATTATCATTGTGCATTACCTTGAATTGAGCCAATCAGATATCAAATCCAGGATGTCGACGTTAGATTGGAACGTGTCATCGAATCCTGGTGTATCCACCAGGACGACGTAACGGCCGCTCTCGTGGTGCCAGTATCTAACTGCTTGGACATGGCTTGTGAACGATCTCAGCGCATGACCAACGCCGATGTCAAGACCACTCGCAACGCGTATGAACTGGGGGTGAAATGAGCTGCGTTATTTCACTACTTGTTTTGCCTTACCGTGCTCTTGCCTGCGCCTGTTGGACCCATGACGCTTGAAGATACCGAGTGAGATACTTGACAGATAAGAGCTATATCACCTACGCTATCACGCAATCCTCCGCTTCCAAGTCCCCAATGTTCGCTGTCACAGGACCCGTACCGGGGCGTGCTGAACTTGTGTCGGATTGGCACTCTGCAGATCCTATTGAACCCGTGATACTTGAAGATATCAAGTTAGAAGCTTGTCAACCAAGAATTGTGTCACATACTCTATGATGCTACCCTCTGCCTCCAAATCCTCTGCCATCACCATTGTGGGGGTTTCTGTGGAAGTTTGGGGTACTTGGTCTGCCGTAGATAGGTACCCAGCAGCACTGGTCTGAGTAGAAGTGCCCGTCGCAAAAGACGCTTTAGCTACCGGCGGAGTCTGCAGAGGTATTGCGAAATGCTCCTCATGCGTAAGAGGTCGTCGCACTGCATTAGTCAGGGGAGAAATATCCATTGTGGAAGAAGCTTCGGCCACCTGCAGGGGTGACTGGGTCGTTGCGAGACGCTCTGCGTCGTTCTGAGGTTGTCGTGGTACATTGACCAGAGACGAGTTGACCACAGGAGACACTCCAGCTACCTCCAAATGTTGCCGAGCTCCCTCGGGGTGCTCTGCACCCGCGTGAAGTGGTTCTGGAATAGTCTGAGATGGAAGGGAAACCGTTGCAAGCGTTGCCTCGGCCACCTGCGCGGGTGGCTTGGCCACAGCGAGATACTGTGTCTCCACTAAAGGCGGTTGCTCCGCAGTGGTCTTGGAAGCGGGGATAACTATTGTGGAAAGCCGTCTTTGGAGTAAGGTGCGGGGGGAAAGTTTAGGTGGAGACATCTTTAGTCCATGACTTTGGTATAAGCGGTCGTCTATCTGCGCCCGCAACTCGTTGTATTCTGTCTGTAGTTTCGCCAGCGCGCTCGCACCCGAAGTCACTTTCCCCTCTCCATCGATCCTCTGTAGAAGGGCCATTTGTTTCTCGGCCGCCTCAAGTGGGGAGCTCAACTCTTGGCCAAGTTTCGTTTCCCTGAGAGCCATCTCTAGGTCGACCATTCTCCCTTGAAGTAGCACCGCCTTGCTAGTGGCCTCACGGTCGAGGATTCCTTGAATAATCCGCTTCGGGGAGTCGTCGTCGCTCCGGGAACGAACTATCTGTGCCCCTTGACTAATCATCGTCTTCCAGTATTCCTGCTTGAGCTCGGCTAACCTCCGCTCACCCACACTAGGATTAATTTCATCCCACATTGTCGTAGTCAGGTATATTCTTTCCAGGGTGTCCTTTCCGCACAGCCTTTGAAATACTCGCAGGTTCTTCAACGCTGCATTCGCCATGCGATTATCCGTAATCCGGTGGAGGTACAATATCCCGGACAGAAGTTTTCCTTTCATGTGACTAGTGGCAGCGACGGAGGTTAGAAACGTAAGCTAGCAGACACAGAATATTACCTTGAATTGAGCCAATCAGATATCAGGTTCAGAATTTCGCGATCGGATATAAATGTATCCTCAAATCCCGGCGTGTCCACTAGTACTACATTTCGCCCACTCTGCTGGTGCCAGAATCTGACGGCTTGGATACGGCGGGTGGACGATTTCAACGTATGACCTACGAGTCCAACGTCAATGCCACTTGCCACGCTTATAAGCTGGTGTCAAGTGAGTGATGACATCTCATTACTTGTTAATTGTCTTACCGTGCTCTTGCCAGAGCCCGTTGGGCCCATAACACTTGATACCAAGTTAGGTACTTGCTCGTCGACTAAGTGTTAAAGCACGTACGCTATTACGCTATCCTCCATTTCTAGGTCTTCTGTGCTCAAGCTCTGTCGTTTTCGGACCGTTGTTGTGGCATAGCGCTTGACATGATGGCGGTACTGTGGGAAACGGTCGTAAGGCAGGTACTGTATCTAGCGCGGTGGAACGTTGCCGCGAGAGATGCAAAAGGGAAACTGGCTACGTTACATCCTGCCACAGCTTATGCACCCAAAAGTAAACTGAGGCGATACGATGTCGTACCTTTACACTTAATTTACGGCGCCGAACCGAACATGAAGGCTAGTCTGCCTCGTATATGGATATTCTGCCCTGAACTGCGTGAAACATTGATAACTATCATGAAGCACAAAGAAAAGAAAAAATAATCAGAGGGACGGATACGCACACATCTAATTTTTGAGAGGTCTGGACACAGCATGCAAAATTCAGGAGTGATCCAGAGTGTTTCAGATTCCTGATATAGATAGTGGGTGATCCTGCGAGCCGTTGCTTGTTGACAGAAACAAGATCGCTAGTTTGGAAGCTACACTCGCATCCTGTACACGATGACAGTACACGTCAGTCCGCATCGACACCCGCCACACGGCTATGACACACTCGAAAGATCGATTGCCAAGATAATAAATTATTGAGATCGAACTTTACAACACCCCTGATATGCTAGTCACCAATACGGAAAAGCACAATGGAGAGATATATGATACACTTAATGATATAGCCGCGCCTTCGCCCTCCTGCGACGCCTACCTCTTTTTAGCTTTCTAATCAGTCTGAGCCGCACTTCGCTTCAGTATCTTAACGTCATCTCGATCCAAGGATGACTCACTGCCTGAAACTACACGGGGTCTCTGGCCAGCAACAGTACTTGGATCAGAAATGATTCTGCGGCCAACTCGAGTACCGAGTCCTCACTATGCCCAAGTTGTGTGCTCATCCGCTCACTTACTTTTCGTGGGGGCAACGTGGGCACCAATGCAGTCTGGAGTGTGATGCGGCCGCGTGAGTGGAGTTTGCAGTCTCTGCTGTTACGAATCGACTGGACACTTCGACAGACGAAGGCGAGAGTGATGTGAGGCGCCGAGGCACGATCGCCGAACGTGCGAGTTTGGTAAATGCGCTATCAACGTTGACACAAACGCGATCATGAACGTTAGGATGAGAAGGGCTGGATAGAGTTTGCGCAATAGGAGTCACTGAGTTGTTGGTACTACCAGTCGAAAGGAAACATTCAACAAGGAATGCAGCTTCTAAACAACGTAGAAAGCAGCAGATCGGAGCCAAGACAACCCGGAGTAGCGTATGATGGTGACTTATGCGGAACGACATGCCCTTTGCATCCTCACCTGCACGGATATTAATGACCCCACTTTGTGAACGAATCGAATCAACTGGGCGTTGGAGCGGGGCGGCTCGCCTGGTCGGGTCGGTCGGCAGTGGCTAGGGTCCTGGAGTAGTGGCTGGAGTCCTGGCAGTAGGTCGTAAGTTCAGCATTTGTCGTAGGTCAGCATAGCGAAGAGCCTCGCCGCGTGCTAGTAGCGGTCTGCCCATGGCCTCGCCCTCTCTCTAGCCCTGGTCCAGCGTTCAAACGACGGCACCACGAATTAATAGACATGTTGGTTGCGACAATAGGTTCGTCATTCTGTAGAATGGAATGATTGAGTAAAGTCATGAGGGTCTGCGACAGGAAAAACTGAGGGGAGATAGGGGGAGGTGTAGAATGCTGTGGGAGGGCTGTGTGCTCCGATTAGCCCTCTTTGCTTCAGTAACTCACTGTGCCATCCGTGGAGTAAGTGAAGCCCCGCCATTCAATCAGAGAACTTGCACCGGTCTGAGCCTCTGAGCTCTGCTCACGGAGTCGCGGTGAGCCCCTATGATAGCAAGCAAATCGAGAAATTGCACTTCGTTCGTTGGACACCGGACTTGAACATACCCGATGTACTCTGAGAGGCCTTGGTGGGATTCGTTGCTCTGCCGACCACCAAGGAGTAGGCCAACGTACAGTCATTGGCTGGCACTTGAACCACATTATTTGCAACGTCTGTCTATTGGCCATAACATGCCGGAAAGAAAATCGTGCAGTGTATCTATGTTCATACAGATAATGTAGACTCTAGGATAATTGCTTTCTGCAATCCGAGCTGTATTGGAGGAGAAAGGAGACCTTTGGTTTTCGGGCCTTTATCGTGCTGTTCGTCACTTGAACCACCACCAAATCCGGCAAATCAACGAAATCGAAGATTACATAAGCCATCTACGCGGCACTCCCCCGAATTCCCACGGAATCCCACTGCTGTTGGTTTCAGCACCCTCATCGTTTTTCACCGTTGTCCTCCTCATTCCTGATTGTCACATGTTCCACTTCACCACAATGGCTTGGCTAGTAGTATTTGAGATGCTGTGCATTGGGGCTCGCAATTTTGTCTCCATTCCTCGGTAGTTATATGCTGTGCCCATATTACTACTAGGTATATCTTTGACTTGATAAGCTGATAACAGCCCCAGACAAAGTCCCTCCACCGGCATTGTGCTGGCAGAAGCCACAACCACATCTGATCCAATCAGGTATAGTAGACATCTAGACAGGATACTCTTTCAGTGTTTTCTTAATGTTATGTATTTTTAATCTGTAAATCTGGTGTGTACAATGTCAAACAATGACATTTTGGTTGGAAAAAGACACTGATATTGTCGAATGGCATATCATGAGGTCATTCAGCCCGACCAGAACATAAGGAAGGTTATCAAGGTTATCACTAGTGTGTAATTCTACAGGAATTGGTTGCATTTCGTGTCATATTCAAATTTGGTTCAAGTGCCAGTCGTGGTTCAAGTGCCGACCTATGACTGTAATGGTTAGAAATCAGGAATGTAGGATACGTAAATAAGCACAAACATCTTCAAGTTCCCCATAGTGACAACCCTACTCGGATTCGGACTTGGCCACCCCACTGCCTCTAGTGTAGTCAGCACTGGAGTGACATTACAACCAGTTTCAGGGTTAATATTTTGACATTCGAGTTTGTTGATGAAGATCGACGATTGTGGATTGGTGCGGGGCGCCGTGATCGGATTGCGCCCGGGCCCCGGCTACTAGTAGTAGATGCTGCAAGTTACCTCCCAGTCATATAATCAATCTTACTCATATTGTCCCAACTCGGACACCTTTCCAGACGGGTTGACACTGCCGATATGCTCGTAGTCCTACTAGGATTGGTATAGTGGTCCAATTTTTTTTCTACGTCACCAACTTCTTATGTTTGTTGGACAGATGCTCATCCTATGTCCCCGTTTGGCAACTACAACGTGTGGTTAAGTATTTCCGTACAAACTAGCTCTAGACGGAGATACGCAAAGGTGGCCGCAATTTATTCATCTGAATAATTACCTGGTCATATGCCACAAGAGCCGGTATCGCGAAGCAGTTAACACACCGACAGGACGTGACGCGTGACGGACTCGGATCTGCTTTGTAAAGGAAGAATGTAATCGGGGTATCTTTACCGTGTTCTGTATGCATGGATGATATCATACTCAAGGCCGGCGTATCTGCAATCACGAGGGAAATGGCGTCAACAAAAGGTCGCATATGCAGATATGGGTAATCGATATTATTCATACTTTGATGTGGTATGCTTCTACCGCCAGCACTGGACCGTCACGACTGCTAACTTTGACTTGCTGAAGCGGCTGTCCACGGAATCCAGAAATTCCGTTCAGGGGGTCTACATTCCGAACACAGCACGAAGAAGTGAACGGGTGCGCCGAATTCATTTATAACTTGTCGTGGGCCTAGGTACCTCATTGGTGCATCCCCGTATTGCGTGAGAATCGGCTTGGAGAATGGGCCGACTTCTTGTCCGACAATTTGCAGGAGGTGGAACACCGCCGCGTGAATTCTCCTGAAAACGGAATTAAGACGGCGCTTGGCAATGGTTTCGATCACCTTGGTCACCGTATTCAGGCAAGACTCATCTCTTAGTCTGGCTAGTAGACCTTCCTCATCCGCACATGGGCGCACACAAGGTGGTGTTTTACCTGGGATTCCCACTTTTGCCTTGTGACATCCAATTACGGTATGATCGAGGAGCAAGCGCCCTTGTTGCTACTGGCTGACATATTACATCATTAAGCAGATTCTACGGCTGTCGGTGCTAGTCACGGCTCCGATGGTCGCCGACAGACCTGGCCGCGCGGTACACGAATCCCGTTAGCTATGCCCCCGGCACAAGATAGTGCAATTATCAGCCACTCAACTATATATAGTCGACCACTTTCCAACAGGTGCCTCTCAGCAGAGGCTGTGGCACCTGTTATTATGGATTACGAGTAAGGCTTTTCGGGAAGATACGCCGGTAATTTGGTGAATGCGTTATCTGGATTTTCGTTGGGAGTGAGTCGAACTAATAATTAAAATTGTAGTACTTGGTGCTGAAATTAACTAGTATCTCGTTTCTATTCTCAAAGATTACGCACTGACATCCTTCAAGTATTCGAGCCAGCTGAAAGTCACATCAAGTATTATTTAGGTGACATTTTCGGTGGATCATGAAACGCCACACGGCCACGTGGCACCGATGTCTAACGAACACTTTGTCACGCTCAACATTGTCAACACGACGGGCAGTAACTCGACTCATTTTCCGCTCTCAATCCGCCTTGACATGTATACCGGTGTGGATTCCCCATGCTCGTGTGCTGTACTAGCCAAGTATCGTACCGACGGATCAGTCAGCAGCACGGAACACCAAAAGAGAGCCCAAGATGGATACACCAGAACTGCACGAGTGTCGGGCAGCAACACATTGCCGCATCGAACCTAGGTTGAGCTGTGTTGTAAGGAACATTGCTTCGATCTATCGATCTCTTCGATTCTAGGTGCTCCGCGGTAAAATGCCTTAGTAGGTTCAGGGACGCAAGATTTTGCACCTCGGTATCATGGACACTCTCATTGACCTGAAACAGTGCGGGGAGCGCAAGGTAGTGAATCGTTTCAACCAAGAAAACACACAACACGTGGGGCCGAACAGAGGCGCGAATCCGGGGGTGTCTCGCTAGATGGGCCGGCAGCCACTAGGTGCACATTTACAGCCGGTCGTATCATAAGGTAAGGGACTATGGGGCGTGAATGTGACAAACTACTCATCCGGCAGGCACTGATTACAATGCATTCGCGCCGGCGCCGTTTCCACCACGTTTTATCGGGTTCTAATGAGTGCATCTGCATTTCTATTGCTTCCAAAGCTGTGCCAGTACTCTGGATAAAGAGACACCCATTTGTAGAGTGAGTCTCTCCAATCTCTCACTCACCTGTTGTTTTTTTCTCATGACACCTACTGCAGTTGCAGGGCTGGTCACCCTGGTTATTACTTATGCGTTGCTCAAGCGCTTCACTCGTACACCTCTTTCCATGATCCGGGGTCCGAGATCACCGTCGTTCATGCTCGGTGTGTTCTTGTCGCTGTACCTGCCGTCACACATCCCTGATCGTTGTTTAGGCAATCTGCTAGAATTGTACCAACGTCCAGCTGGCGAGGCGGACTTCGCATGGCAGAATCAGTACGGTAATGTCGTTCGGTTCAAGAGTGTCTTAGGGGTAGGTCCATTTTGTCTTGTCATCTCTCGGTTTGCATCATCGTCAACTAAACCTCAATGAACCTCAGGAAGATCGACTTCTAATCGCCGACCCGAAGGCTTTGCAGAAGATATTGAATACATCCGGATATAACTACCCGAAGTTGCATAATATCCGTGCTATTTCACGGATGCTACATGGGAAAGGGATCAACTGGGCTGATGGTAGTTTTTGTCCCTCCTCGTTTACTTTCCGAGTAACGGCGTGATAGGGGATGTTCACAAACGACAGAGAAGCATCATGCTTCCTGGATTCGGGCACAACGAGTGCAAAGTTTTCCTCCCAATCTTTAAGAATTCCGCGGAGGCTATAAGTATGAAATGGGCAGAATCCATCGCAAGCAACGATGGCAAGCCCATGGTCATCAACGTTCTGGATTGGCTCTCGCGAGGAACCCTAGATGTGATCGGTCGTGGTAAGATTGTTATTCCTTTCTCGTAATGAATCTGATCACGCACCATCTTGACAGCCGCGTTCGACATCGAATTCGGTACGCTTCAAGACAATTTACACCCCCTTGCAAAGAGGTACAGAAATTACTTGTCAGTCTTACCTACTTTTCAAGTTTCGTCGTCGCATAACTTTATTGTAGCAACGATATTTTCGGTTTGCCATCGGCAACACAAATATTTATTCAAGCGGCTTCAAAGTATGTTCCGATGGGGATACTCCAATGGATGGTCGAAAACGGATCGAGCCCTCGACTCGCACGCGCACGTGATATGAAAGCCACGACCACCCGCGTCGTCGAAGGGTTAGTACGGGAAAAGGCTGAGGCACTATTGCAAGGAAAGGGTAGCCGCGACATCCTTACCCTTCTCAGTATGTCGACATTATACTGCTCGTCATTTATTCTTTCCTTGCTAACATTTGATAGTCAAGGCCAACATGGATGCAACCGCAAAGAAGCGGTTGTCCGATGAGGAGTTGTATGCATCGATGCGGTGCGTCTTTCCTACCTGTTCCTGCTCCGGGTCCTCTCATACCACGATATACAAAGTACGCTTCTATTTTCAGGCCACGAGACTACCGCAACCACTCTGTCTTGGGCACTACTAGAACTTGCACGAAACCCAGACGTTCAATCCAGATTACGGGATGAGATACGGAAGACTGAGGCGGCCATGTGCGCTCGCGGCGATTCACACCTTACGGTTATGGATTTGGAGAGCATGCCCTATATGAATGCCGTTATCAAGGTAACTCCTGTCTCACACATTCTATGTGGCTTTTAAATCCCCCACCAGGAAGTTTTGCGGCTCCACCCGGCAGAGTCCAACACCCTACGGATCGCCAGCCAGGATGACTTCCTTCCACTTTCTAGGCCAGTTCTCACCGAGATGGGTGACTTGATCAACGAGGTGCTCGTTCCCAAAGGCACCGAAATTGTAATATCAATCTCTGCATACAACCGGTGAGTTTCTGTTTCACGTAAATGCCTCAGTAACTGAGGATGGGGGTACCATCGCAGAGACAAGGACATCTGGGGAGAAGATGCGCACGAGTTCAAACCGGATCGGTGGTTGAATGGCGCCATGGATGACAAGAAGTTACCAAGTATTGGTGTATACTCAAATCTGTGCGCCAAATCTCCGTCCGTTCTGAAACAAGGCTTACCATCCCCACAGGCTGACCTTCTTGAGTGGCACTCGTGGATGCATAGGATGGCGCTTTGCGTGCGATTCCCACTCATCGTTACTAAGCTCGCCATTGATTTGAATCGCAGGATCGTCGGGCTTCAAGCGTTCTTGTCAACGTTGGTGGACAAGTTCGAGTTTGGTATGACTTCCAAAGCCGAACGGATTGTACGACAAACAGTGTTGCTCATGGTCCCGTTGGTCGACGGCGAACTCGAACAGGGTGTTCAAATGCCGTTGGCTGTGTCACTTGCCCCACAGGACAACGACATTTAATTGGTGGTCGTTCTTGACAACGGGTGTTCACTCGATTGATAGTAATGACCTTACTGAGATGGTTTTATGTCGTATCGTTTTCAAGTTAGTTGAACGGGATTGTAATGTTCGTGGACTACTAGGGATTATTTAGCTATAATATTAGCCGTCTGGGCTCGTGTATATCACCTGCAAGCTTGACAAGCTTGAAAGCGACTGCCGGAATTTCTTTCCTTTAAATTTTGTGGTAGTCTGATAGTCGTATTGGCTTTGGTCTACCCTTTGATCGCAACCTGTGCGTAACTGTTGTAAGGGATAGAGGTGTTTTATCTCAGTGACAGGCCGTCAAGCAAGCCTGAAGCCCACTGGCAGGCCAGAAGTTTCTGCCGCTGCAGGCGGCATCTCGAGCGCTATCTCTTTCGGATTTCGGATTTGGCAGCCAGCCGATGCGGAGTTCTAATGCTTTTGAGTCCGAGTCCGAGTCCGATGATAAAGTAGCACTGTGCACACCCTTTGACACTCACTCCTCCATCGACGACTCGGAGCAGTTACTGTTTGCAGTATAGATACGGCAAAACACAAGAAGGTATGATCGAATAGTAAGCCTTCAGGCGATAATAAAATGCGTTAACTCCGAGATGCCCCATCGCCCGTCCACATTGACATTGGGAAATAGTTGCGACGCCATCACGTTTGGGTCGAGCTTGCTAGTAGCTGGCTTGTAGTCGCACTGTTCAGGCGTTTTACTCCCCCCCATAATCCGCAGTCTTCCATCGCCATCGTTCATTATCGGTGATACATCTTCTCTAGTATTCTCTACTTTGTTCCTGAAGCACTACATGGCGCTAGTAATCATTCAAGCAACACGGTGGAATTATTACTACGTTGTCCAGTCAGTGAGGCAAACGCTTGTGTGGCAGAATCATTACGTCGAAGATTTCGGTTCAAGAGCACCTGGTAGGTCTACTCTGGTATTTCGTATCAGTTTCGTCATCGTGTCGTTCATCGAATGCTCTGGGCATGGTGAGAGACAGGGGTTGGCGCGGGTATGTACCCGCGCCATGCTGCATGGAAGCGACAACGTGTCGGCTGGACAATCCGAAAGGGTCTGGCTTGGCCCGGTTGGTTCGTGGGAACCCCTCCCATCCAGGGAGCGTGGTTGGCATCTCGCCGAGATAAGAAGCTCATTACTCCCCACCCACCATCTCCCAGCAACCAGTCTCATCCGAGGTCTCCCCTCAACTCTGACGCTAGGCGGCATTACTCCTCCAGTGATCGCGACTGGGAGCTTCCTAAACAGCCCTGGAAGGGCGCGGTAGCCCCCTGATGAGAGCTTTCGCAGGCTCGAAACCGCTGCTTTCCCGTCCCCTTACCCACCTCTCTGCATACTGTAGCCATATCGGCGCCCGACCCTGATCTCCGGAGAGGGGTGCCCGACGGATGCACAAGTGGACTCGACAGCTCAGGTGGCCTCTCTCACACACACGGTCTTAGAACTAGGGTGCCTTCGGCACCCTAGTTCGCCTAACTTCGCTCCAACGGGCATCAGGTGGATCGATTGACGTTCCTGGACCTGAAAGTCCTCCAGGAGGTATTCGGTGCATATAGCTACCCGAGGCCACTCGATCTTGGTGTCATGGGACACGCCAAAAAGGATCGGACTTGTTTGGGGTATTAGGTGAGGATCACAAGCATCAAAGGATGTAATGTTTCCATCATTTGGGCTGCAAGTGTGAAATATTCTTACTGATCTTCTAGGATTGCACCGGGCCCGTGAGTGCGAGGTGATCACAAGTCATTCCATGTAACGATGGTCGGAGCGCGGTTATCAAAATTCTAGATTGGCTCTGGCAGGGAGGATTGGACATCTTTTGTCGTAGTATGGTCGTCGTCTCTTCTGGAAGAATGGAGTGCGGACCATCTCAGTAGCCGCATTGGACATTGAATTTGGTACCGTCCAAGACGATTTCTATCCCTTCGCAAGGAAATACAGGAATTACTTGTTAGTTTCTCTTAGTAGCTCTTCTAGGGTCATCGCGTAACCAGGTTTCAGTGATGATGTATTCGGTCTGCCTTCCGACGATGTTGGTTTTTATTCAAGTTGGGTTGGAACATATCTTAGAGGCGATACTCCAATGGCTGGCCAAAAATTGATCAAATTAAGACTGGCATGTGCGCACAGGATGGAAGCTACAGTGACTATCTTTGGGGGGGAATTAGTACTGGAGAAAGTCGATGGGCAAGTGCAAGGAAGCAGGATATCCTTACCGCTCCTCGATATTTCATCATTACAATGCCCGTTCGTCCTTGTTAATCAGCTTCCAGTCAGCGCTGGCATGGACACGACTGCACGATAAAGGACCGACGTGTAACGCTTCTTAGGAACGTACAGAGACCGAGTCGAGACGTCGCGAGCGAAGCCTGTCGACAAGAAGGATAAGAGCGCGAGTGAAACCCCTCGCCGAAGGGAGAGAGGACTTAAGGTCCGGGAGAAGCGTCCTGAAGTGCAAGCGAGTCACGTAGGACGAGCGAATGCGTCAGCGGCGAACGCGACAACGAGTCAGCAACGAACGCGACTGAAAGTGGAGTCTGCAACTTGAACGAGCGCGACTAATTAATGAGATGGGTCTGCGATAATGCGACGAAGGTTACAAATATCTATCCCACATTTAAAAAAGAATTTGCATTCAAAACACTATCCGATATGAGACTTCAGATACGGGACACCATCGATGCATAACCTCTTCCATCTGCATTGCCAACGTATATTCTAAGTTCTCCGTTATCTTTAGAATCCCTTGTTGAGATGGTAAGCCAGTACCTTCGAGTGACCTAATCACTAGCTAGAAAGAGTTCAGGCTCGGAATTTCTGTGAAAATAGGATGGCATTGCAATGGGGGACATCCCAAACACGGACATGAAGAGTGGTTCGTATTGTGGCTTGTACGTGACCTTTCTAACAACGTAAAAGTGTTCTCACATGCGTGTCATGTTGCCACGGTTCCCCCATGTGAGAAGCCACGTCGGAAGCCATTCTGGCTGTGTCCATTCCGTGCCGGTCAACTCTGACACGATCATCTGTGCGATTACTTCGGCACTAAAAAGAACAAGTGGAATGGATGTGAGATCATCTAACATGTAGTGAAAGTATATAATAGAGAGAACGGCATACCATCCAAATGCACGGGGCATACCATGCCCTGAGTAGCCAGCTGCGATAAACTGTCCAGCGTGCTTCCCAACATCAATCCCTTGTGCAGCAGGGAATCGGTCGACAGGTCCGACCTATGACAATCGCCAATGAGCAGTGTGTTCTCGTTCATCCCTGCAAGGTAACAATCAAACGTACAAACGGATCTCTAATGGCCGTATATCCCATGATACCAGTCTGAAGAAGAGCAAGATCAATTAATATGTACTTGTATCGAGCATGGGCACCCACCCATTCCATCTCGGGTTCTTGCGCAAGTTCAGGCTTGCGCTTCAATATTGCGTGCAAGAATCCACGAAGGGTTGCCCCAACTTTAGGATGACACTTTGAATCGTCGTCGGTGCGGGTTTCCAGGGAGCTTGCCGTCTCACGCGCTCCAGCGATGATGATCACGGCCTTCTCATCGGCCAGGTGGACCGGAGGCGCATACCAGCCCACCGAGCCCTGTACAATATATCAGTCAAAGTTAAATGCAAAAGGGAAGATGTGTATGCATACTTGCTGTATTGACCAGTTATTAGTCTTGATGGAGGCATGTGTCGCAATAGCCTGTTCACGGACAGGAAAGATCCCCTGCGAGCCTGCAAAAACGGGGAGGAGATGAGAAGCATAGCCATTCGTTGCGTGAACAATGCGTGAACAAGCGACGGTGCCTCTGGGCGTTGCAAGCTCATATTCCCGTGTAGTGTTTGTTGATGACCCGGACACCGAGCGCGTACGACTAATCGCCGTGACAGGCGCGTGGGTATGCAAAGAGAGGTTGAGCCCAGCATGCGACTTGGACAGCTGATACAATTTAGTTACCAACTTGGGTGGCGAGAGATGGTAACCAGGAAATTTCACTGCTGGATGATGCATGCCAATGGTCTGGGTATCATCAGTAAGTATGGAACGCCCAACTGACGACAAGCGTTAGACACGCACAGCTTCAACCTCCTCCTTGGTTAAATAGACAACACCATCCAACAACCAACCGGCATCCGCTGCCGCCTGGCGGTCGCGCTGTATTGCTTCGACCTGCTGGTCGGAAGTTAACAGTCGGACGTTACCGCCACGTACAAGATCGACGTTGTTCTCCCATCCATGTTCTTCGATGAGATGCACGAGCGATGAAGTGGTGTAGGCTTCCAAGGCATATGAACGCTTCGCTTCTTCCGAACCGTACTCAGTCGCACGGGCGAAGAATCCGGAAAAGGCGGCGGGGGTGAGACTGCCCAAGTTCCGGGCTGAGTACGATGAGACAAACCCCTGAGTTCCAGCATTCAGCCAGGACATTCGTAAATAGACTGACCTGTTGCACCTGCGCCTGGGATCGCGTCAGTTCACTCTGTAGCGCGGAGTATGAGGGAAGACATGTGTACATACAAAAGTCTCTCGCCTCTAGAATGGAAACTTTGAGTGGTGACAGAAGTGCGTTTGTCTGGATTGCTTTGGAGAGGTGGTACGCAACGCTGACACCTGTGATACCCGACCCGATGATACAGACATCCGCATCGGAAGTCAACGGTCCCGTACTGCCTTCAAGTGCTAGTGGGTTGGCATTTGGAGAGGAATCCGTCCAGAAAGTGCGTGTGGGATTTGCGACCGGTAGTCCTGCTGGCTTTGGTTCTGGCGTGTCTACCGAAAAGACCTGTTGCTGGTTCTCCCTTTCATTGTGAGAGGAGGATGCAACTGTCGAACACGCCACAAGAAATACCAGTACCGATATCTTCATCCTAGTCCTTTCAACTATTCCCTAGGGAAAAGGGGAGAAGTCCGAGTCGGACCCGAACTTGAGAAGTCATCATGATCAAAGTTGGAAACATAAACGTAAGCGAGCTGCCGATTACGTAGACATTAGAATACCTTTTATAGATTATGCGATCTGGTATGTTGTCACCTACGCAATGACACTAGCTCTTAAAGGATTGATTCTACTGACTAGACCAAGCATACTAAATACCAACGGAAGCCATGTAACAAATATGGACTCCATTGACCCGGATATCCTCGTTGATGTCTGGTATAAGCCGTGGACAATACAGGTCGAGTCTGAAGACGAAGAAATGTGTTGCCAATGTGCGAAAGCCTTCCGCGAGTCACTTGGAGTAGGTCAGCACTTGCGCTGAACAATGAAGTGATGCAGATTGATAGCACAGGGAAGCACTTGGACTGCTCATCAAACAAACCTGATCACATGGTCAGTATCCGAGTAATAGCACGTTAATACACTAGCACACTTAACTGACTGTTGATTATGGATATGAATCGCATTTCGGAGTTGACGGGCCAGTCCCAGGCACCCTTCCCATAAAGTACCTTAGTGCTGTAGTCTGCATTCCCCCGGCTCTCCGCACTGGGGTCGCATGCTCATATCACTAGCGTGAAACATTGTAGTAACCCTCTCTCCGAAGCGAGTGGAAATGCCAAGGCTTGCTATATGGCGTATGTCCCATGCTCGAGTTCATTTCTCTATAAGAGTCAGTTTAAGCAGGTTGACGACTGTGAATTAGTATTGTTAAACCGCATGGGTTGTCTGCGAGGAGATACCCAAGTGTTCTGTGGAATTTTAACAATAGAGAGACGAATTTAAATAACTTCGGCCATGGATAGATTCACTGTGGCGATGATGTTATATTTCCGTGTTCCCTGGTCCAGTATGAGACAGAAGAACGGGGAAGGTTCCCTGCAATGAGTTGTGATATTATGCGACAACTACGTATCCAATCACTTATTTCGACAGTCTCTTAGATAGGTGGGGCTTTTTTCCATTGTCGTAGTAGCGCCATGATCTGTCCAATCCAGTGATCACCACGTTCGAATCACCGGAAAAAGTACCATTATTATAAGCTAGAAGAACCTGAGTACTTAAGCCAAACTGACGGGACAGGAGGTTTGCACTGACGATGACCCTCCCACAGAGACCGTTCCTGGAAAATGTTTCGCAAGCGAGCATCTTTCCGGGTTCTCTGTTCCCTGGCGGATGTCAATTACTGATAGCGTGTAATACCTCCTTGTCATGCTTGGTTTCCTTGACGGAAAGTGGGAACAAGCCAAGAGTCGTACCTTGGCTGTGTTTGCCACTGAGCTACCAACGAGAGCGGGAGAAAGAGTAGTGAGACGGGTGCAACATTAGAAGCAAGGTGCGGGGGCGTTACTATGGTTGATTGGGCATTCCCTAATAGCTAATAAGGATTTCGGAGTCCGAACGAGTAAGGAAAGGAGAATTCACACTACCAAGGCTTGTTATGAACGAGTTACGCTGTGCCTTGGGCCCGTAACTCAAGGTACGGTCGCCGAGAACAAAAGATAGCACCGATGGAGCTTGGTCCCGTCATCAGTCATGCGTGGGAAACATGGCCGGAATCACCCTTCGCGTCGGCATCATCCGCTGACGGCGACCACAAACTTTTTACTCTTCCAACTTTCAAGAACGTCATGATGCAGCTTCAGGAAATTCCTTGCCAGCGCCGAAGTATAATGGCGCGAGCGACATGTTGGTTGCAGCCGGAAAAGAGCGAATGATTATCTACACTCGGGATCATTATCTCTCCCCGCCGCCTTCTCGCACTGCCTACGAATGTTCATCACTGATTGTTAGGATGGTAAACAATACCGATCATTTTGTGTAAGTGGTGGTTTCGTGGCATTGGACTTGCCGTGGCAACACCTGTACTACTAGTAATCTCTTATATGACAGCGTTCTGAATTCGTCCATTCGGCGTCTGTCGCTTTCGTCAAAACCCTCAAAGGAACGTTTAGTCAATCTTCCCGAGTCAACCGGGATTTGTTGGCATCGCAATTAGTTTACCAATACGTGCCTAGGCTGGGTATATGCTGATGAAGA
>JBBPTU010000398.1:0-25394 GCA_038094295.1 Tylopilus aff. beelii | reverse complement strand
GGCTGTGAAGATTCCCAGTTCCAGTAGTTCCCGGTAAAGGTCGAGAACTGCAGGAGCGATGGCGGAGATGGTAGCGGCCTTATTGCGGGTGGGCTTCTTCGACCATTGAAGGAAAAGTGCTGCCCTCCTGGTGGCGTGGATGCCCAGTAGCTGCTGGAGGATGGGGTGGTCGGAGGGGAGGCCAGCAGTTCGCTCGAGCTCTGTGAGTCAGTCTGGGGAATGGGAGAGGATGTCCAGTAACTCGAGCTGGAGTTCGGGAGTGAGGAGGAAGAAGAAACAGGCGATGGAGTCGGGGAGTGGGTCACCATCAGGGTAGGTGGCATATGGGTTGCAGGTGAGGACATGATTGGGGAGGTAAGGCATGGGGGAGTGGGGAAAAGGGATGATGCGGACGGGGTATAAATAGGAGTCTCTTCGGGTGGTTTCCCAAATTTAGTCTAAGGGTACTGCCCCATCGGCCAGGTTCCACGTGGGGTTCCAGTTCGGGTTGGTTTGGGGGGGGGGCAGTTGGGGCAGAGTAGGTCCATGATTGCCCCTTGGTGTTCGAGGCATAGGACGGGGTGACAATAGTGATTTGGATCCCAGTGTGGGACCGCTGGATCTGGAGGACCATCCCTCTCTTGGAGAGCAGGGATGCGACATAGGCGAGAAAGAGGAAAAGTGAAACGATGACAAGTGCAACGAGGTCACAGGGGGAGATCATGGTGGGGTGTTAAGCGTGTGGGAAGTCCTTTGGATGTTGTTGCTGATACTCTTTGACTGATCGTTTGGCATGGGAAAGGTTACCAGCTGGTTCCCATGAGTCCTCTGATGGCGCATAGCCTTTCCAGGAGACCAGGTATTCGATTCTTCTTCCCACTCTCCTGTGGCGTTTGATGGTTTCAACTTCGTACTCCGCTTCTCCGTCGACCAGCTGCGGGGGTGGGGCCGGAAAACTGGGCCCATGTTCCCTGGTTGTTATGGCAGGGGACAATTTAGAGGTGTGGAAGACTTCATGGATCCTCCAGCTGGTTGGGATGGCAATTCGGTAGCTTAGGCGGCTTAGGACTTTGGTAATTTCAAAGGGACCGACGCACTTCGGGGCCAGTTTCCGGTTTAGATATTTGACGCAAAGGTCCCTGGCGTCGAGCCAGACCTTCGTGCCCACTTTCCATCCCTTGAATTGTGAAGCGACTCTTTCCCTCATGTCTTGCTGAGCTTTATGGTGGGCGGCGAGGGCTTCCTTCCTAGCTTCTTCTAATAGCCTGGCCCTGGTTTCTAATGCCGGGAGGAAGGTCTGTTTCATCAAGGGGGGGTAGGCCCTGGGTTCGTACCCCATCATGAGGGAGTAGGGGGTTACGTTAGTAGCGGAGTGGGTTGCAGAGTTATGGGAGAATTTGGCTAGGGGGAGCATCGCTGCCCAGTTGTCCGGTTTATTTCCGCAGAATATCCTGAGATACATTTCAAGTTCCTGGTTTACTCGTTCCGTCTCGCTGTCCGTCTGGGGGTGGTAGGCAGTAGAAAGGGTGACGTCGTAGTGGAGTAAGCGGGCTAATTCTTTGGCGAAAGCGGATGCAAACGGGGGGCCTCTATCCGAGATGCATTTGTCATGCAAGCTGAATCTGGGAAAGACGAAGTGGAAAAAGAGGTCTGCCACTCCCTCTGCCATGATCGTCTTGGAACAAGGGCAGAAAATGACCCCCTTCGTAAGTCCCTGGTCGACCATGACCAGAATGGAGTCATGCCCCTGGGACGGCGGGAGGTCGGTGATAAGATCCATCGAGATTTGCTGGAATGGGCGTTGGGCCTGGGAGGGGATAGGGGACAGCCTGGGGGTGGTTGGATGGGTGTTCACCTTCGCGGCCTGGCAAACGGCGCAGCCGGCAACAAAGTTTCGTACGTGGGTAGCAAGGCCCGGCCACCAGTAGTCCCTGGAGACCCGATGGAGGGTGCGAAAGCAGCCCTCGTGCCCCCCGGTGGGGGAGTAGTGGAGCTCCTGGAGGAGGTCCCCGCGCGCAGGTTCTGGGACATACAGACGACCCTTGAAGTAAAGGGAGCCCTCTGTAAAGGCCCAGTCGTCACAGTGGGAACGAGGGAGAATCGGAGAGTGATCCCGCAGGGCCTGGAGGGCATGGAGCACCAGGGGATCGTCTGAGGTGGAAGACGCGATCTTGTCGGCGATGGCAACGTTGATCATGCGGATGAAAGCGTTGGGTGGGAGGAAGGTAACGTGTCGGTTATCTCCGGATGTGTCCATGTCACATTTCCGGGAGAGGGCGTCGGCGGGACCCATAGCGGTGCCTGGGAGTGCTTTCCAAATAAGGTCAAAGTCCTGCAGGAACATCTGCCAGCGTGCCTGGTGACGGGAAAGATCCTGGGGATGCTTAAAATAGGTGAGGTTCTGGTGGTCTGTGAGGATAGTCACGGGGTGGACCGTTCCAGTTAAGTAATGACGCCACTCGTGGAGTGCCAAAATGACCGCGAGCATTTCCCGATCGTAGATGTCGTAATTCCGTTCTGCCGAGCCGAACGTCTTTGAGAAGTAGGCACAGGGATGGAGATCTCCAGCAGCGTCCTGCTGCATCAGGACCCCGCCTGCGGCGACAAGCGAAGCGTCCGTCATCACGGTGAATGGCTTGGTAGTGTCGGGATAGCGAAGGACGGGGGCTTTGAGGAATTCCTGCTTCAGGGTGGCGAAGGTGTTCTGATGTTCCTTGGCCCACTCCCAGGGGGCTCCTTTCTTGGTGAGGGAGTGGAGTGGGCGCACTATATTCAAGAACCTGGGAATGAACTTCCGGTAGAAGTTACAGAATCTGATAAAGGATCGCACGGCCTTTACTGAGGTGGGGGGTTGCCAATTCTCGATCGCCGTGAGCTTTACAGGGTCCATGAGTACTGCCCCCTTCCTGACAATCATTCCCAGATATTCCACCTCTGGGACGTTGAAACTGCATTTTTCTAATTTGAGATACAGTTTGTGTTCCTGGAGACGGGCCAGCACCTGTTTGGTTCGTGGGTCTCTTGGTTGGCTGAGTGGATGAGGAGATCATCCATATAGATCATGAACCATCCTTCTGTGATGAGATCACCAAAGATACTGTCCATTAGGGCTTGGAACGTGGCCGGAGAGTTACATAGGCCGAAGAACATGACCATAGGCTCAAACAACCCAAAGGGGGTGCTGAACGCTGCCTTCCACCGGTCATTCGGTCGGATCTGGACGTTGTTGTACCCCCATCTGACGTCCATCTTGGTGAAGATCGAGGATTCCTTTAACTTGTCCACCAGGTCTGAGATAAGGGGGAGGGGATAGGTGTTCTTAATGGTTCCTGTGTTTAGGTGACGATAGTCTTGGCATGGTCGTAATTTGCCATCTTTCTTAGGAACGAAGAAGAAAGGGGAAGCTTGCGGGGATTTCGAGGCGGTGATCTTCCCACTTTTTAGGTGTTCATTTACGAAATCCCTGCACGCTTTCTGTTCTTCAGGGTTCAGGGGATAGGCCTTTGCTCACCTTGGAACGAAATCAGGTGTAAGGTCGATGGCATGGTCGAACTCCCGAGTCGGGGGAAGTTCCCCTAGTGGTGGGTCCTCGAAAACCTTCCTATAGGCTTCGTATTCTCTGGGCAACACGACCTTCGTTTTTGTGGCGTCTGCAGCGATTTTGGTAGATATTGTCGTTCTTCGCACCGGATAGGCTTTGGCTGCCTCGTGGTCCAGTTTCTTCTTCCACCATTTGGTAATCCGGGCGTCCGGATCCATCCCTAGGTAACGGACCAGGTATCGCTGCATTACCACCTTCGGGGAGTCATGTCGCAGCTTCAGAGGTGAGGTAAGCAGAACTTTCCCGGTTGCCCAATTAATGATTGGGTTTTGTTCCCGTAACAAGGGTAATCCTAGAATGATGTCTTCCTTTCCGCAATTAATAACGAGGAAGGTCTGCTGACACTCCCGATCTCCGATCTGTACTTGAAGGGCGACCGAGAATCATATTAGTCTGTTTTGATTGATGGTTCCGTCCACGTTGCTGGCTTTCACTGGCCTAGAAAGGCGCTTCTTCGGCCATTTCATGCAGTTTATGAGTTGATGGTCAATAAAACATCCTGTTGCCCCGCTGTCAACGAGGGCCTTCTTTTCAGCGATTTGTCCTGTTGTCCCGGCATACAGTGAGAGGGGGATATGCATTGACTGGGACTTCTTATCGGTTACAAATACAGGAGTGATTCTGGGAAGTGAAGACGCTGATCCTTCCTTCCCTTCTAAAAACCCTTGTGCAGGGTCAACCTGTTTATGGTGGTTTCTTCTTCAGAGACATCTTCTTCATTGGAGTCTTCGGATGGTTTCAAATAACAGATCCTCAGGGTCTCCAACACGGCTTTTTCCGACACTTTGTACTTCTTGGTGAACTGCTGGAGTGGGGTATCAGCAATTGCCACCCTGATTTCTTGGCGCGGGGGGTTCCAAGTCCTCTCCTTCCACGGGGCTTTTCCTTTTTTGTGGTTCCTAGTGGAGCATCCTTTCTTTTTACAAATGAAACACAGCCCCTTTGCAAAGCACTCCGCTCGCTCGTCTGGGGTGAGGCGGATGGCGTCTACGTCCATGGCATCAGGGTCCTTCCTTCGGTGGCTTTCCAGAGGTTGGGAGTGGGTGGAATGCCCTCCTTTCCTTCGGCAATCCTGCTTATATTGGAGGTCCTGGTTGTAGAATTCTCCTGCCTTGTCCAGCCATTCTCTAGCTGTCTTTGGCTCCTTGTTCATCAGTAAAAAAGGAAATGTGCTGTAGTAATGGTGCAGCCATGTAGCCACTGTAGTACAATGTAGTCTTGTTCATGTCCATGTGGCCACTGTAGTACTATGTGGTCATGTTATTAAGAAATAAAATCAACTGTAGCAAAGGAAAAAAACTATGTAGTCACTGTAGCACTGTGTAGTCACTTCATAATTAGTGTAGCACTATGTAGTCACACTATGACTAGTGTAATACTATATAGTGAATACAAAAGTGTAGCAAAAGTGTAGTAAAAAGTATAATTAAAAACCAAGTACAGTTTAATCAAATAATAACCAAGCATGGCCCAATCAAATACATCCTAATCAAGCATATACTAACCAAGCACAGCCTAACCAAACATATCTTAACCAAGCATAGTCTAACCAAACATATATCCTAATCAAGCACAGCCTAGCCAAACATATCCTAATTGAGCATAGTCTAACCAAACATACATCCTAACCAAGCATAGTCTAACCAAACATACATTCTAATCAAGCATAGCCTAACCAAACATATCCTAACCAAACATATCCTAACCAAGCATAGTCTAATCAAATATACATCCTAACCAAGCACAGCCTAACCAAACATATCCTAACCAAGCACAGCCTAACCAAACATATATCCTAATCAAGCACAGCCTAACCAAACATACATCCTAACCAAGCACAGCCTAGTCAAATATACCCTAACCAGGCATAGTCTAATCAAACATACAGCCTAACCAAGCACAGCCTAATCAAACATACATCCTGACCAAGCACAGCCTAACCAAACACACATCCTAACCAAGCACAGCTTAGCCAAACATACATCACAGCCTAATCAAATGTAGCTTAGTCAAGCCTAATCAACTTAGAACATCAGCAGTTCAGCTTAATTAGGCTAGCCTAATTAAAATCTGACTTAGCACAGTAAAAGTATAATAAAATGTAGTAAAAAGTATAGCAAAGTATATCCAAAAGGTGTAGTAAAAGTATAGTAAAATGTATCAATAAAGTGTAGTAAAAGTATAGTAAAGTGTACCAAAAAAGTGTAATAAAAGTGTAGTAAAAGTGTAGTAAAGTGTACCAAAAAAGCGTAGCAAAAGTGTAGTAAAGTGTATCAAAAAAGCATAGCAAGAGTGTAGTGAAGTGTACAAAGTGTACCAAAAGTCTAGTAAAAGTCTAGTAAAGAAGCATAGTAAAAGTGTACTGAAGTGTACTGAAAGTGTAGTGAAAAGTCTAGTAAAGTGTACCAAAAAGTCTATTAAGAGTGTAGTGAAGTGTACAAAAGTGTACCAAAAGTGTAGTGAAAAGTGTATCAAAAAGTGTAGTAAAGTGTATCAAGAATGCATAGTGAAAGTGTAGTGAAGTGTACCAAAAGTGTACCAAAAGTGTACTCAAAGGTGTAGTAAAGTGTATCAAAAAAGCAGGGGGGGGTTGGTACTACGTAGATGTAGGTGGAGGCACTAGCTGAAAAATAATCCCTCAACAACTGTCAAGGGGAGGATTTCGGCGTTGGTGCCTCATCAGTCTCAGCTAGCTGGTTTATATGCTACTGGGCTATGGGTGAGTATGTAATCATTACATACGTATTGTTACAGATGTTACAAATACTTTTCCCACCGATGACAATCGGTGAGAAACTAATTAATCAGCTTATGGTAATAGTTCTCACAGATTATTGTCATCAATACAGGGTTAGATAAATTAAAGTTCATGTATGTAATACGACCAATTAATCAAAGAAGTCATTCCGAAATGAAATCTGTCACGAGTGGCGTCGTGTGAATCAGAACTTAATCCCGTGGGATTAATTATACTACTTATGGGTAAGGTTCGTTCTCTGTATCAGCGGAGTGGAATGCAAGCGAAACTTTCGCAATTGTCAGCAACCCGACATCGCACTGAAGCGGCGGGTACGCTGAGTCATTGTTACATCATTTCTCTTCCGTCTCAGACCTGAAAGCGAGATTGATACCGAACTTATTTTCGTGTATTCTGATGGTCGTCCATATTTAGAACTAGTTATCGTCTAACTGGATTCTCGAGAAGAAATCGTCTAAGGTGCGTCGCCGCTCCGTTCTACGTTCGAGCCTTTCGGCTTCCTCTTCTTCCCGGGCCTGTACAGCCTCTAGGTACGCATGTGCGGCGGGGGTGTTATCCCAATTGGTCATTCTCTTGACCATAGCCCGTCGCCATTGTGTGGCCAAATCACCCACGTTATTAGTCTTTTTACGTGAGATGATCCATCTTCGGTCACCAAGTATCCAATACTCGTAATTAATTACTGAGGTTAACACTTCAGAAGGTTCAAGTGGAAACGCAGGTAAGCGGGTTACTGCGGTTTTAGTGAGTAAGGGCGCTGTTCCGTCCGGATATTGAGTAATCCAGCGTTGCTCCTTTCGGAGAACGGAGGCATGCTGAGCCCCACAGAAACGGTCCACAAACTCGACCGGGTCACCACGGATTGCTTCCTGAATTAGCATATCCCCTTCAGTGATAACTTCCCAGGGGACCTCTTCTTGGTCCTGGGCCCATTCGTGGGTAGAAGCACGAACGGATTGGATCATGGTATTACACAATGTGCGTATGTCAAAAGAACCCCAGATATCATTCAAAATAGTCTTAAGAATCAGCACCGGCTCGTTGTCATCTCGGGTGGTAGCGTCATCTTTACGTTGCCAACGGCGCGTCACGTATTCTTTAGACCATTTTCTGATAACGGCTTGCGGGTATCCCCGCTGTATGTACAAGCCTGAGAGGTCTCGTACAGCGTCCAAGTAATGCTCAAATTTACTGGATAGGGTAGCAAGCCGGGAGAGTTCACCGATGAATGTTCCTCGTTTCATGTCATCGGGGTGTGCACTTTCCCATGGGATTCTTTCCAAGTGGTTACGCGCCTTACGGTAGGGTTTCCACTGGATTTGATTGTTGCCATCAATATATATCCAGAGGTCCAAAAATGGAAGGCCCTTAGCCGGCGGTTCCCAGTCAATGGTACATCCGTCAAAGCCCATTGCGGCATTCATATAATCCTTAGGGTTCTTAGGCCCCTTATAATCAGGATGATATTTGTCCGTATATAGGATTGCAAAGATGTCGTCGATATATCTTCTATAGAATGGGAAGATAGTATCGTCGTCGATGTAAAGGGCTTCAAAGAAGTCTCCGTATAGATTAGCTATATCTGGAGAAGCGGCGACTCCCATCGCCAATCCCTTAGTTTGTCTGTAGACACGTCCATCGAGACCCATGACTAACAAGGAAGTCATTGCCGCATATAGGATGTCCCTGAACCTTTCGGGTTTGGGGAAGTCGTCGGTGTCCAATATGGACATCTCGTTTCTTCTCAGGGATTCCTCACGCCAGTACTCAAACCACTTCTTTTGGATGACTTCTGTCATTCTTTCGAGGGGTATATTTGGGTAATAGGCGACTATGTCGCCGGTTATTAGCGTATACGGCCTACTCGTATCGATACTACAGTTGCGAAGGTCATTCGTCATTTGTTTAGTACCTGAACACACCCATTTCGCTTTCGCGATGAGTGGTTTGAGTAGTTTAGAGAGGTATTTAGCAGTCGGGTTTTGCAACGCCGAGTGACATGGTGCAATAGGTCTCATTTTAACCGGATTCTTATGAATCTTCGGAATGCCGTAAAACTGTGGTATAGTTATATTAAGGAGTTCCGGGCGATCTTTATTGATCGCTTCCTTACGGCTAGGGACATGTTGCAGCAGGAATCGTTTTAACTGCTTGCTGTGCACGGCATTAGCAACCTCCTCAATTTCCTCTATTTTGGTACGGAGGTATGCACAGCGCTCTAAGGGATCAACCTCAATATAGGCATTACGATCGTCTAAGAGTTTTTGGGTATTAGTCATGAACCATTCCCGGGTGACTACGGAGCAGCCAAGGTTTTTATCGGTAGGGAGGACTACGTAATCCTTTTCCTCCAGATATTTCTTGAGGCGCTTGACGAATTTCATTTCCGGGTGGGAATCATCGTTGATCGGAGGTAAATTAGAAATTACGCTATTAACGTATTCGGCACCCTTCTCGATCGCGCCTTCAAGTATGAAGTCTCCTTTAGGTCCAGGGGCACGTTCCCTGATGACCTTGTAGTCTGGATCAAAACTTTCCGCTTCAAACTCCTCGTTGGTGAGAATTTCCTTGGCGAAGAATGTTCGCCATCTCAACCTGTCAACGAAATCTGACCAAGCCTCTTTAATGAGGTTTGGGTCTGGCGTGGAGTGGAGTAGGTATTTATAACCGATACTCAGCTCGCGGAATAACTTAGTTGATTCGTCGTCAATAGAAATGTCCGGGCCAATGTGGACAAAGTGCCTTAATTTGGCAGATTCTATTAAATACATAGGTACTATAGTACGTACGAGAATTGTCGGAGCCCAAGATAAGGGGATCTCGTCAATAATCACGTCATCCCATGTGAGTGGGTTTTCGTACCTCATATTGCCGTTGACGACGGCATTGTCCCAGATGTTTGCCAGGACCGGCAAGGGAAGAAGGTTTATGCCTTCTTCTTCCCTTTGCCTTTCGAGTCCTTGGACTTCTTCTTCTGAGAGCCCGAGTTTTTCTGCTGCTTCTTCGCAGCGTTTTTTGCCTTCTCTTTTTTCTGAGAATGGAATAAACTCGTCGTCCATGAAGTAAGGATGGTAACGGTCACTTACTTTTGAAGACTCCTTCTTGGAGTTCTTCTTATTCCCGCCGGACTTTTTCGGCTTATTGCCGGCGGACTTGGCTTTCCCCGATGCCTTCGAAACCTCGGCCCGGATAAGGGCTTGGAGGGTTTTCTTATTGGGGAGAATATCCCCCATTTCGGCATCGGTTTTGTCTTTGAGCTCCTTTTTGCGAACTTGTTTGTCCGCAACCTTCTGAGCAGCGGACCGGCTCAGAAGGACGATCCGGTAACAGATCGCGGGGAGCTCGGCGACAGCCAAGCGGTGGTTAGCCTCAATCCAGGGCAACTCAATGTCCTGGAATTGCGGGGCCAAGCTTCCAGAAGGTTGCCCTTGCTGGTCGGTGGCCATGGCATCCGCAGGCGTAACCACTTGGGCACCCACGCGGATGGTAGGAATCAGCTTATCAAGCCGAATCCGCGTGAGTACCTTGGCACATTCCTCTTCGAAATGTGCCAGATACGAGGCCGGTTGGATGAGCTTGCCAAGCTCTTCCTTCTCAGCCGTTTTCAAGGCGCAAACCCTGGCGAGTTGCTCCCTTTGATAACGGGTGTGAGCGGCCTCGATCTCCTCAAGTTCTTTCTGGTGTGCGAGTTGCACCTCTTTCGAGGCTTGGACCGCAGGGACCTTCATGCCCTTGAGGAAGGCGGGCAACGTCCTTGCCTCCATCTGGGAGACAAGGCGGTGCTCCTGTTGGCACACCAGCTGGTACCGGCGTGCCGTATCGGACAGGAGCAACAGGTCCTTTCGGACCACGTCGCGATACTCCACCGGCAGGAGTGCGATGCACTCCTGTACCGTTGTAGCAGCCAGGGCAGCCTGGCCGCGTGGAGCTTTCTGACCTTTGACCACATCGGCCACATGGTCAGTGCCCTCATCGACACCAAGTTCGATGTGGGCGAGCGCGTGCGCCGCAGCGTCGAGCGAGGGGGAGGTGAAACGAGCAAAGTTGGGGAGGCGAGAAGAAGACGCGTAAGACATCTTTGGAGCGAAGAAAAAAGCAGGGGGGGGTTGGTACTACGTAGATGTAGGTGGAGGCACTAGCTATGAGCCTTTCCTAGCAGGTTAGGAATCCTCTCCTAGGGTTCCATTTTTAGCGGTCCTCCATTATAAATCATACCATCACAGCCCCTTAAAAACCTTTCATAATTTCTTTTGCATTATATATATGTTATGATCAATTAAAATGACATTTTACATACCTTAATGGGCTTTCAAGAAGACTCTCAATAACCTATAGGATTTTTGGATTTCCTGAGTTTGTTTGCAGGGATTCTGTACCATAGTCCCATACCCCATATCCATTCTAGAGTGTGATAACCCATACATTTTAGTTGAATAAAGCCTAATTTAGTAATTTAATTATATCAGAGGCAAATTTTTGAGCAAGGTATTACTCCAAATTTCGCTCTTGAAATTTCTTTTTTTTATGGAATAGACACATTTTCAGTGCAGAGAGATGACCAAAGTGGATGTTTGGTGCACACAACATTGGTAGTTCTATCACTCACAACCATGCACAACCAGACACTTGACTCCTCCCCTCTAATTTTGCTGTTCACACTTGACAGTAATTGGTGAAGATATTCAAAAAGGAATCAAATTGATCACTAGTTTCCCTGAAATTAGTGTAGTTAGTGTGCTATGTACTTCAAGATTGCAAAAACATAAATATAATAATTTTCACAAATACAAGTCCAATTAGTCAACTTCTGGATATCCCATACTCCCAAAAACCCATACCTTTGTGGACCACCCTGAGGGGTATGGGTTACAAGAACTTTCACTGTATATAGCCAATGGCTTCTTGGAAGCCCATGGTATAGAAGGGCACATTTTATATATAGATGGACTTTTTAGAATTCCATAGGATATAGATGTCATCTTATCTGTAAAATTGTGTTAAATGTCTTGTTATTTGATCATGGGCATCCAGGAAGCCTGTAGTATAATAAGTATATATATGATAAATAATCTTGAATGATCTTTTAATGATGGAAAAGGCTTCTGAGATGCCTGTAATACAAGAAGGGTAAATTTAAGGTATTTATCTAAGTATGTTACATATAAACATGGGGCTTCCTAGAAGCCAAAGGTATAATAATGATATATTTAACTAGATTACTTATATTAGATCTTATGTGTAGTACAATAGGCTTCCTAGAAGCCTTTGATATAATGGAGTCAATATATTATTTTTAACTGGAGTTTGATTGAACTTCAGGCTTCTGAGAAGCCCTTTACACAAAGAGACTATATAATAGATATTAACTTGAATATTATTTGTATCTATATATCAGCCTCTAAGAAGTCTAATTAGACTTTATGTGTAATGCAATGGGCTTCCTAGAAGCCTATGATACAAGAGATCTAATATATTATATGTTAACTGAAGTTTGATTGAACTTTAGGCTTCTAAGAAGCCCTTTACACAACAAAACTATAATCATAGATATTAACAGGAATACTAAAACATCTACTTATTAACTTAATATATATACTATATTTTAGAGTTATCATAGGTTATCATGGGCTTCCAAGAAGCCTATGATATGGGAAGTATATATACTATTGCTATTATCAAATAGTCTTTTTATAAATTATATAGAGTTTGAACTAATATATTAAAAATATATTATCATACATATGATGGGCTTCCTAGAAGCCCATACTAATTCTGAAAAAACCACTTAATATACTATATTATATAAACTATGTTGATAAGTTTAGACTTCTGAGAGGCTGTTATATATACAAATAACATTCATGTTAATATCTATTATATAGCCTCTTCATGTCAAGGGCTTCTTAGAAGCCTGAAGTTCAATCAAACTTCAGTTAACATATAATATATTAGATCCCTTGTATTAAAGGCTTCCAGGAAGCCCCATGCTTATATGCAACATACTTGAATAAATACTTTATATTTACACTTCTTATATCACAGGCTTCTTAGAAGCCTTTTCCATCATTATACAGTCAAAGCTCTTGTAACCCATATCCCTCAGAGTAGCCTGCAAAGATATGGGTTTTAAGGAGTATGAAATACCCAGAAGTTGACTAATTGGACTTGTATTTGTGAAAATTATTATATTTATGTTTTTGCAATCTTGAAGTACATAGCACACTAACTACACTACATATCTGAACAAAGTTCAGCCTAAACTGACAAATGACAAAAAATGGTGAAGGGTTATATAATGGATAAAGTGTGCAGGCTTGTGCAGAATATTCAGGTTAAAGTTGATACTGTTTGTCATAGATATGATAATGGATGATTGTGCAATAAAATCCCTTGGACAAACATTGGAGATAAGTAAAATCTCAAAGGAATGCTTGAATTACAGAACAGAAATGTCAATAATTAATGTGGGATAGACACTCAGGGAAATACAATACATCATTATCATGTGCAACATCCACCTGACATAAATGATATTCATGATAGCTTCAGAGTTACTCTGAAATGCACTGAAGTGGTTCAGTGAACAGCAAGATTTTCTAGCTGAAGTTGAAACTTAGGCAACTCTGACTATAGTGGAGATTGCCGACCAACAATGCCAGGTCATATGCAGTAGACATTTGCACTTAGTCTAGTGAAGTGGATCATTACGGGTCTATGAATTCAAATAATCAGATGGATGGACAGATAAAAATGTGATGTTATTAGTCTATGCCCACCAACCCTCTCCCATCTGCCCACTTCATACCTCATCAGTCAGTCTGTCAGATGCTGCTTGCTGATTTGGCTCTCACAGCTCACCATGCATCAGCAAACCAGCAAATTTGGAACAGCACACCACAGCCACCACAGCTGAGACAGGCAGCTAGGTACATTACATCACAGTGTCACAAACCATTACAACAGAGACAGCTAGCTACTATAGCAAATGTTTGTTTTTTGCACAGTAGTGACAGCTGGTGACAGGTGTAGTAATTTTTTACAGTAATATTACAGCACATTACAACATCATATAGTAATATGTAGCAACAGAACTACAGAACTTAGTAGGTTACACCATGTCACATAAGTCACAGTGCACAGCCATACAGACAGGACTAGCAATAAAAAGTATAGTAAGTCTACCAAATTCTCCTAATATATGGACTTAGCAAAATTTTCGCAACAGGTCACACTGTTACGCTGTGAGTACCAAAATGAACCAGTGCAGTGAGTGACTGCGCTTACCACTATGATCCCATTTGACGACACTGGACCACTACCACCACTCCCTCGACAACAATGATGGCAACAGTGTGTCACCACCACAATGCTGGACACAGCAGCACTGCCACCACTGCCACCTTGAGCGCAAGATAGTGCCATGTCACCACTGCCTGGTACCCCACAGCAACAATAACAACTAACAGAAGTGGGCCAACAAGTGGCAGATATGAGTCCTCTTAAGTAGTGTAGCAGCTAGTAGATCCATATCTGAATGCAAATCCATTATTTATTTTCTCATTTAACAACTTTATCAATATGCAAAGGTAAAGAGTGTCACTGTGGTCCATCAACCAGAATGAATTTGGGAAGTGGTAAAATATATGTACAGTCTTAATTGAGTGATATCTTCAATGGACTCATGAAATTAGGATACTTCTTTAGGATATTATTTATTAGTAATTCCACTAGGATAGTAAAAATGATATTCCAGGAGCCATGAGATGTATAACTACTAGGCTAGTAAAATATCATAATATAATACCCATAGGATCAATAAATTTCATAATACCATTAAGGCATATACCCAATGCTAAGGGTTTGCAATACCTCTCATATGAGGCCACAAGTGGATATATAAATTCTAGGATGATATGATCCTAGGTTTATGTGATGTACTGTAAGTAATGGAACAGTAAGTGTAGGATTCAGTAATAAATAAAGACACATACCAAGTAGATAGTACAGAAACTTACAGGTAACCTCTAGGTACCAGTCCATATTCAGGAGTAAGTGACAGGGAGAGTGGACAGTGAGGTACAGATAGTGAGTGAGTAGCAGGACAGCAGGAGAGTGAGCACACCTGAAAATAAGTCACAGGGGTAACTAATGAGGGGTCACATTCAAAAAAGGTGGCAGGGTTGACAAGAGAGTGAACAGGTGAGCAGTTGGGCTCATGGACAAGCAACAGGGACAGCAGGTGAGCAATCATGCTCTAAAATAGTTAGTGAGAGTAGCAAGCAAGCAGGTGGGCCTACAAACAAGCAAGCAGGCCTTCGAACAAGTGGCAAGGACAGCGGGAGAGTAATTGCATGTTTGAGGGTGGTGGGGGTGGCCAACAGAAACAAGCGACAAAGACAGTGGGAGGCAGAGGTGAGATCATGCTTGGAAACAAGCAGCAAGGATGGCAAGTAAGAAGTTGGGCTCTTGCAAACGAGATGGATTGTGCTCAAGATTGTGTGATGCTGACGTGCAATCATGTGATAAGTCCAAAATTTCCATGACATGTCACACAGTCATGCCATCAGAGATTTCTTACAACCAGCACCTGTGGTGACAAACAACACAATGTCCTGCACAACAACCCCGTCAACAATGCACATAGCAGCACAACTACCCACCCAGCAACAATGATGGGAATGGTGACAGCCACCATGACCCCCATCATTACTACAATTGGTGAGCAGTTGCCCCATCTCTATCTTGGTGACCACTGATGATGACAACCATTCACTCAACAATGTAGGCGAGTACCACAGTGCCAACCATGGCAACAGCAAGAGCAACGTGACGTCATATCACCACCACCTCAAGTGTGAGGAAGATCTCCATCTAGCAGGGGTGACAAGAATGATGGACACAGCCGCACCTCCACCATGACCATGACAAGAGCAAGGGTGATCCAATGGCGTGCTGTCACAACCACATTGTTGATTGTCACAATGCATCCACCACTGCACTGACAACGATGACACAGTAGCAATAGCAGTGACCCTGCTGCCATCACCACCACGTTGTCAATCACAGTTCATGCCAACCTTAGCACTGCTCTGCTGCTGACAATAATGATGCAGCAGCCACAGCTAGTGGTGATCCCGCTGCCACCACATCGCATCGTCGATCACAAGGACCCATCCACGGCGACTCCACCACTGATGACAATGACACAGCAGCAACAGCAGTGACCCTACTACCATCACCACTGCGTCATTGATTGTGGTCCACGCTGACCCCACCACTCCACCGACAACAACAACAATGTGGCAGCAACAGCAGCAACATGCTGCCATTACCACCATATCATCAATCATGATGACACACCCACGGTGACTCCACCACTGCCCCGATGACAACAATGTTGATGCCGTCTGAGTCAACACAGCAGCAACAGATCACCACTGTGTTGTTGATCATGGTCCACACTGACCCCACCACTCCACCGATGACAACAACAATGTGGCAGCAACAGCAGCAACATGCTGTCATCACCACTGCATCGTTGATTGCAACGACATGTCCACGCTGACCCTACTGTGAGTTGGCGATGACATCGATGACACATCAGCAACAGCAGTGACCCCACTGCTGCCACCACCGCGCTGTTGATCATAACGATGTGTCCATGCAGATCCCACCACTGTGCTGGTGACAACATCGATGATGCAGCAGCAACAACAGTGATCCCACTGCCACCACCACCATGTCATCAATTGCAACAACGTGTCCACGTGGATCCCACCACTGTGCTGGCAATGACACCAACAACACAGCAGCAACAACAGCGATCCCGCTGCCACCACCACCACGTTGTCAATCACAAAAATGTGTCCATGCTGACCATACCATTGTGCCACCAATAACATCAACGATGCACCCGCACCAGCAGCAATCTCACTGCCATCACCATGCCGACTCCGCCACTGTGACGAGGACAACAACACGGCAGCAGCAATGACCCACTGCCACCACCACACTATCAACCACGATGAGCAGTGACATCACTGCCACTACTGCACCACCAACTGCGATGATGAGTCCACACTGACCACCTCCATTACCACTACCACAAGCTGCCACAACCCCACCATCCCAATGGCACATGAAGTAGCAACAACCATGCCAACTCTACCACCATGTCATCTATAAATGGCACAGCAGTAAAATGGTGTCCCCACCGCCCCAGTGTCGACAACAGGGACACGATGCATGGTCCCCTCATTACCACCACTACCTAGTGGTGGCAAGAGCAGATTAGCAATGTGCATGTGGAGACAGAAAAGACAATAAGAGTGAAGGCAGCACAGTGGCAGACTCGTGACCACTGCTGCCATGCATTTTAGTACTTTGGTTTTATCCTTTTTTTCCTCATACATCCAGGCATGTAATGTACCCCTATGAGTATCAATAGCACTTGATTTACCTCCACACCTGTGAGATTTAATGCTTGAAAAATGGTGTACATTGGGACTTGAACTCATACCAACCAGACAATTGATGGCACTAACCAGCAAATTTTCCATGGCTCCTTTATGTTGGAATTTAGGCATACTGCTTCAGGATGGTAAGAACTCACCTCTCTTTGAGAGGACTCGTAACAAGGGAGGCTGCACCATGACATCAACAAGGGTGCAATGGCATAACGGTGAGTGAAGTTGCACTACCACTACCACTGTCACCATTATTTCTAGCACGACACAGTGGCAAATGCTGCATGGTGACCTGCACATGAAGACAACAGCAAGGATGATGTTGTGTGCATCATGACAATGACAATGAGGGCTCAGACAATGCAATGGCGTGTCTGTCACCACAGCATTGATGACAGTGAACACAACAACATCACCACCACCATCACAAGGGCCACCTTAGACATGGCATGCCACCATTCAACAGGGGCAAAGGTGCCGTGATGACCTGTGCATGAAGAGGACACTGAGGACGGCAGTGTGTTCGTCACCCCAATGATAATGAGGGCTTGAGTGACACAATGGCATGTCTATCACCACAGCACTAACAACGGTGAATGCAACCGCACCACCACCACCATCCAATGGCAGCAAAGGGGTTACAACAACCCACACACGAAGAGGGTGGCAAGAATGATGGCATGCATGTCACCCAAGGGCTCAGGTGATGCAATAGCACACCCATCACCACAGTGCCAATGACAGCAAACATGACTGCACCACCACCACCATTGCCATGGCCACCTTAAATGTGGCATGCCACCACCATCCAATGGCAGCAAAGGCGGTGTGATGACCTGCACATGAAGAGGACGGAAGCATGTGCATTACCCTGATGATGATGAGGGCTTGGGCAACGCAACAGTGCACCCATCACCATAGCACTGATGATGGTGAACATGACCACACCACCACCACCATTGCCATAGCTACCTCAAACATGGCATGCCACCACCATCCAATGGTGGCAAAGGTGATATGACGACCCACACACTACCTGGCCATTCCAATGGCATCAACACGAGTGCAGCCACTCACTGTTGATGCAATCTGCTCACCATCAACATGAGTACAACTGCTCACTGTCAACACTATCTGCTCGCCGTCAACGCTTCCCCATGCCTGGCCATTCGAATGGCATCAACATGGCATGATAGCTCATTGTCGACACCTTCTACTCACCCTTGATGTCTCCCACCTCCTGGCCATTTGAACAGAGTCAACACAAGCACAACTACTCACTGTTGATGCTATCCATTCACCCTCAATGCTTCCCACCCCCTGGCCATTTGAACAGCCCTGTCACAGGCACAATCACTTGTTGTCGACACTATCTGCTTGCCCATGACACCTTCCACCCCACAGCCAGTCGAACAGTGTTGACACAGGTGCAATCATTCTCTGTGAATGCTATCTGCTCACCCTCGATGCCTCCCACCCCCTGGCCATTTCAAACAGCATCAACATGGGTACAATCACTCATTATCAATGCCTTCCACTCACTCTCGACACTCCTTGCTGCCTGGCCATTCAAATGGCATCAACACAAGTGCAACCACTTGCTGTTGACACCATCTGCTCACTCTCAATACCACCCGCCATCTGGCTGCTCGACGCTGTCCATTCAGCATCCAGCCCTTCAAGCAGCATCAACATGGAGTCCAGGTGCAGGTGTCTCCAACCTGTGCCATTCCCTAACCATTGTCATGGCCACCTTAATCATAACATGCCACCATACAGTTGTGAAGGGTACTGTTACGGTTTGGGCTGACATGGTGCGTCACCAGGAGGACCTCTATTTCGCTCTTCAAGAGGTGGTGATCAATGGCTTCTATCAAGGGGTCATCGCCTACATCGATGATGAAGTGCTTCCAGGAGGGGATTTCCCTTGGGACGCCATAAAAGACCACTTTGCTACTGACCAGGAGATCCTGGATTGACTACATGGTTGGTTCGACTGCTTTTCCCTGCTTCATTCTATGTTTCATGTGGGCCCTTGACGCAACCTTTATTTGTGCTTACTTCATCCTGTACACCACCATATGGACTCTATTTAACCCTCTTGTGTTACCTAACATGTATTCCCAGGGACATGAGAGATAGTCTCATGTTGTTGTCTTGGCTTTCCCATGGACACTGATCCTCTCCCATAGTCATATCTCTCATTATGGCTACATTTCCCCATCCCCCATATAGTTACATATAAATACCCCAAGTTAGCGCCTTGTACTCTAGTTTGATCTACACAATCTACCTGCGTTCTCATCTCTTCTGCTGTGAAGATAGGTTCTTCCAGCAAGACCCTAGCACAGCTGGACTTCCTTTACCAAATGCTGCTCGTAATTCTCTACGTCTATTGTTCACTCCTAGATGAGCAAAGGAGACAGGAACGACACAACGTGTATTGTAACAAAAGATCAAACTCTTCCACTGGCTCCAACTCTTAAGTTTGGAGCCCGCCCCTTACCACCACGTCCTTCCGCAGCCCCTCATCCGATGACTCCTCTGACGACATCTCCCAGACCTCTACATCCTCACACCCTTATCCTACACCTCCCAACCTGGTGGTTCATCATACGAACCCTACAACAGGTCACCCAACGGCAAGAAGTAGATGCATACCTGGCGCCTCGACTCAAACCGGATCCATCCTCAACACACTAAGACCTCCTACTCACCTCAGATCTGGAAGTTCCTCTGAACCACAGATTGCAGTTGATACATCTGCTCCTACCGCTGTCGCTTCTTAGAATGAATCTAATAGATACTAGCAAATCTATAGAGAGATCCACTCCCCAGGGCCAATCTGAACCAGCACTAGATATCCTGACAACAGAAAATACCTAGGCGAATAGTGAATGTAGACTAGTACAATCAACTATGATGTGTTACCACTTTAGCCAAATGGATACCTGGTTGTTCTTCCTATCTCTGAATCTAAGTTCCTAAGAGGTAAGGGTTGGCACTTAGCTAGTTATGATGTTGTGTCGACAGAGGTCTTGTTGCTCTATCGATTGAAGTTGTGTAGGCTTGTATAGGATCTTATGTAGGTGCTAGACCTTTGATTCCTATGTGCCTTGAGTACTGTTGAGAGTTTGGCCTGATATGGGGTTGATTTCCTTATAAGGCCGTGGGATAGCTTATGTAATGTAAGCTGTGTTGGATTAGATGCCTGCTCTGTGGGAGAGCTGAATGCAAGAAAGTTCGGACCACGGGAAAGTATGACTAAGCTTTCCCACAATCTCAAATTGAGGTCTTGATCACCTGATCAATTGTCTATATAAGGTGGGTGTTCAAACAGATTAGTCAGGCCAAGTATTCTTGCACTCGATTTGTGCAAGTTATGATGTTAGCTAGCAATGGTTACCCTGTCATGGAGACAGTGGGCTATGTTCATAGCCTTGTTTCCTTAGAGATGTTTCTAGGTTACCAAGGTTTCCTTGGTTTCTAGAACATCATGTGACCTTCCATTGAATGGCTGTGTCATGAATCACTCTTCAGGGGCTAAGGTGATCATATGACTTGGTATCCTAATTGGGTTCTAAGTGTAGCAGTAGAGATTAAATATATAGTACAGTGATGTAGTAGATAGATTGAAATAGGCATATCTCAAGAACTAACAGTTGGAAAATTAAGAAATTTTGAGGGTCGGTAGCTGAATATAGGGGCTATCCTCATGTAAGATATGGAGTGGAATGGATGGTTAGTTCTTGAGGTAGAAGGAAAATGATATGATCCGCCCCAGATTTCATCTGGTGCAGGTCACCGTGAAACAAGGCTGGTCATCATTCTGAATAATGTATTTGCTAGTTGACTCATGGGAACGAGTTTCATTCTATCCCTGCGCAATGCTTCACAACCAGCTGGGATTGTGGCATAGCGTCCCCATCAATGTACACAGGTCTGCCTTCTTTGATAGGATCAGTATCCATCCATTCTCCTTAAACTTGGGACCTAGCAAGAATGTAAAGGATTCTGTGAAGCGATAGCCAAGGAGCATGGTATATGGCCCATAGCAGCAACTCTCCAGATGTTTATTCTCCTCACGGCAGATCTTGGACATCATCTGCAGGCCCATTGGCCAGCTGTCGTCAGTGTAAAATGGTATGCTAGTGCAACTGTGGTAGGTGTGAGCGGTACGATGTGCTCAAGGTCTCATTTGGGTGAATGCAATGGCCCTTGTGTTGTGCAGAGCAAGTTGCAGACGAGACGTCTCTGCCAGGCTATCCTGTCAATATGATGCACAATCTGACTCTAATTACCATAGAATGGTGATGCAATATCTACTCTAGCTGCCATGACTGCATCATAGTGCATTACTAGTATATAGTGCAATAGTGCAATAGTACAAAAATACACTACTATACCCATACCTAGCACCCTCCCCATGTGATTCCTGTGCCTGCTGCGATGTTTTTAGCGTTACATAATCGCTTTCTCAACACCTGGAGATTGTCCATATATGGACACATATGTAGGCCTATGTCAGAAAACAAAAAAGCGCACACCACCTCATCCAGCAGATAGATCCCTTGATAAATTATATACCTAGTTCACTATTATGTACAATAACACTGTCCCAGCAGCCTGGACAGTGGAACTAACCCCTTAATGTGTAGATAAACATATACCTCCTACCCCTAATTCCCAAAAAAGCGATTCACCCTTATGGTAGACAGGCATCCAAAATTGATACACATGTACTTAGTATGTATACCTACATGTCTAGACATTATCAGATTGTTAGGGCCATCCCTTGGCATCCAGTGATTAAATATGTGTGATTTCACTATATGCTCTGGAGCGATCAACAATTTGCTCAACCTTCAGGGACATGTATACCATCATATGACCAAGTTTGCAAAAGGCCCACCAGAGGATTGAGTGCAGGGGAGCCATAATGACATACAGAATGCGTGGGAAATGGATCAACAATCTAGGAGATTGACAAAAACATACCAGGAACACTACACTACAAACCTTAGATTACAATCTAAACTATTTTACAATGGTCTATAGCTACTTAGGATGTATTCTAGCTTGTGTGCCTAGTGGTATGTCCTGAGTAGCTATAGACCATTGTAAAATAGTTTAGATTGTAATCTAAGGCTTGTAGTGTAGTGTTCCTGGTATGTTTTTGTCAATCTCCTAGATTGTTGATCCATTTCCCATGCCATACCACTAGGCACACAAGCTAGAATACATCCTGAGTAGCTATAGACCATTGTAAAATAGTTTAGATTGTAATCTAAGGCTTGTAGTGTAGTGTTGCTGGTATGTTTTTGTCAATTACGAGTCCTCTCAAAGAGAGGTGAGTTCTTACATGAGAAAGACAGTGTGCCTGAAAAGTTCGAGATTGTGAGCCGTGGGAATTCTTCAGTGGAAATAGGGGGTCGCGTGGGATCGATTCTTGATGCATGCAGTTTTTCTGGTCTTCGAATCAGAGAGCTTAGTACTGAATCTATAGTTGCAGTACCAGTACTGATTCTGTAGCACAGCTCACAGCTCACATCCGAGTATTGAGTAGAAAGGAAATGATATTAAGATATCTAAAGATGTAATTACAAGGAAATTTAGTATTCTCAGCTAGGCATGCCTCGTCACTGCTGCAGCCGTGGCTTGGCCGTAGTCACGGTAGTTGTATCGCCTTCACCCTCGCTACTGCGAGTTGACTTTGTTGGCACATCACTGGTGTGGTTGTGGTTCCACCGCAGGGTTGGCGCGGGCGTGTCATCATCGTCGATGGTGTGGTGATGGGTCAACGCAGACACGTCATCGTTGTTGACAACGCGGTGCCAGTGGTGGTGGTGGCGGCGTAGCAACTGTTGCCACTGCGGCGTTATCGATGACGCAGTGGAAGTGTTGGTGTGGGCACTTCGTTGATGCTGATAACGTGGTGGTGGGGTCGGTACGGTCCGTCGCCGTTGGAGGCGCAGCGGTAGTGGCAGCAGGATTGCTGCCACTTCGTCATTGGCATGGACACTTCCTTGTGACTGATGAGGTGGTGGTGGCAGCAGCAGGATCACAGCTGCCATTGCTACATTGTTGTTGTTGTCGGAGCAGTGGTGGAGTTGGCGTGGACACATCGCGACTGCGATGTGGTGGTATTAGCAGCGTGGTCATGGTCGCAGCTGTTACTGCTGCATTGTCAGCATGAAGGAAGGGCCATCGTGGTGGACGTTACGGAGGGAGGCACTCAGCGTTATTGTCAACGTCATGGTGGCAGCTACGAGGTTGCCACTGCATTGTTGTTGTTAGAGCACTGTCACTGCCACTGCTGCTACTCTTGGGCACGATGGTGGCGGTGCGTGTTGCTGTCCTTGACGGCGTGGTAGTGTGGCAGTGCGGTAGCGGTGGGCTGACTCGGTGCACGAGGCGTGAGGGCGCACTCATGTGGGTGCGATTAGCCTGGTAGGTGAACTGTTGAGCTTGAACGGACCCGTTGGAGATGTTAGGCGCTTGAAGGAGGTCGGATGGTGGGCATGGTGCTGAGTGGTGAGACTTACGAGTCAAGGGACTTGGGGGAAAGTTGTCGCAGCCATTGAACTGGTTTGAGCGTGGGATCTGATGAATCAGCAAAACCTCGCACACACCCCAACCACTCACCTAACGTCCTGGCACACCTGTGCTGGCACCTCAAACATATGCAACGATGTTCTCTCAATGCCACCCACCACCTGACAGCTCAAACGGGGTCAACACACAACTGCTCACTCTTGACGCCATCCGCTTGCCCTCAACATGCCCTGCTACCTGGCCGTTCAAACAGCGTCGATGCAGGTGCAACCGTCTGCTGTTGACACTGTCCACCCACCCTCATCGATGCTCCCACTACCTAACCTTTTGAACGGTGTCAACACCTTCCACTTGCTCTCAACACCACCCACTGCCTGGCCATTCGAACAGTGTCGACTCGAGCGCAACCGCTTACTGTTGACACAATCCGCTCGCCCTTGACGCTTCCCCCCGCCTTGCCATTTGAATGGCGTTGACATGAGCACAACCGCTTGCCCTCGACACTTCACCCCGCCTGCCCATTCGAATGGCATCAACACGGGCGCAATTGCTTGTTGTTGACACCTTCCACTTGCCCTCAACGCCTCCCACCCCCCGGCCATTTGAACGGCGTCGACACGAGTGCAACCACTTGTTGTCGATGCTATCTGTTCACCCTCAGTGCTTCCCGCCCCCTGGCCATTCGAATGGCGCCAACACAGGCGCAATCACTCGCTGTTGACGCCTTCCACTCGCCCTCAACACCTTCCACTCACCATCGACACCCCTCGCTGCCTGGCTGTTTGAATGGTGTCGACACAAGCGCAACCGCTCACTGTCAATGCCATCCACTCGCTCTCAACACCACCTGCCGCCCTGGCTGCTCGATGCAGTCCATTCGCCATTCGGCCCTTCAAGCGGTGTCAACACGGAGTCCGGGTGCGGGTGCGGTGCGGGTGCCTATGTTAGACACATGCACCTGCACCTGGGACCAGTGAGTGCCTTCCACCCGTGCCATTCTCTAGTCGTTACTGAAACTTGATAAGTGCTCCTTCCGACTCTGCTGACCACCACATGGTCATACACCACCAATTAATTTCACTCCATGCGGAGCATATATAATACCTTACAGCCTCTATATTGGGGCTGTGTATATAATATTACCAGTTCAGTGAATTGCTTGAACTATAATACAATGATGTCCACCTATTTCAATGTCAATATCATCTTTCACAATGCAAGTGCAGAAGGTTAATTGCTCTGTTGATTAAGTTGTTGATTTGATGTACTTTCTTATGTTGAAATGGTTCTCTTTTCCTGCTAGACAGGCAGCTTAAATCTTTTACACAAATTGTTGTACCTTTGAGTGTACATAATAGAAATGATGGTTTGGACAAGCCTAAGTTATTTTTGACAAGGACTCATGTTTGCCACTTGTTGGCCCACTTCTGCTAGTCTTCTAGATTGTTGATCCATTTCCCACGCATTCTGTATGTCATTATGGCTCCCCTGCACTCAATCCTCCGGCAGGCCTTTCGCAAACTTGCCAGTGGTCATATGATGGTATACATGTATTCTACAGGTGGGAATAGTTGCCCTGAAGGTTGAGCAAATTGTTGATCGCTCCAGAGCATATAGTGAAATCACACATATTTAATCACTGGATGCCAAGGGATGGCCCTAACAATCTGATAATGTGTAGACATGTAGGTATACATACTAAGTACATGTGTATCAATTTTGGATGCCTGTCTACCATAAGGGTGAATCGCCTTTTTGGGAATTAGTGGTAGGAGGTATATGTTTATCTACACATTAAGGGGTTAGTTTCACTGTCCAGGCTGCTGGGACAGTGTTATGGAACATAATAGTGAACTGGGTATATAATTTATCAAGGGATCTATCTGCTGGATGAAGTGGTGTGTGCTTTTTTGTTTTCTGACATAGGCCTACATATGTGTCCATATATGGACAATCTCCAGGTGTTGAGAAAGCGATTATGTAACGCTAAAAACATCGCAGCAGGCACAGGAATGACATGGGGATGGTGCTAGGT
>JBBPTU010000397.1:0-25424 GCA_038094295.1 Tylopilus aff. beelii | reverse complement strand
TCTGATCCCTGAGAGCCAGTAACCATCTTAGTTAGTAGTACTCAGCTACTAATAGGTCAGAAAGTGTCAGTAGAGCTAGCAGTTCAGAAACTCTAGTTGATCTCTACACTTTTGGGACACCTGTTGGGAGAAAACCCCAAGGGGCAACAATAGGTTATTAAGACTCCCCCACTAGCCAGCTCCATTCCTGAAGGTAGTACCCACCTAGAACTACTCTTTTCAGTGACCCACTTGCCCATCCATCTCCTCTAGAAGATTAGAGGAAGATCTGGCTCATTTCCTTGACTCTACTAGTGTCACAAACACAGTTAGGTTTCCTGAGCAAACCCCCTAAGTGAACTAGTCAGTATAGCCACCTCTCCTCAAGACACCTTAGGACCTGCCTAGAAGCACCATTCCTAGAGCTCTCCTAAGCCCTCAAGCCATCTCAACAGGACCACCCATCAGGGAGCTTTCTCAAATCACTACACCAGCAACCTCAACACCAACACCAACACCAACACCACCACTCCCCTAGCTACCTACCAGGTTAGCTAGACTCCTCCCACAAACCAGACACCCCCTTGAAGACCAAAGCACCCAAGACAGTTATTTGGCCTGACTGCTGGTAACTGCATGAACACCCACGTTACTGCTTTGACTAAGTATTCCACCATTCCAATAGTTGATTTATTGGATGTCTAGGCAATTTCACATCCCTAGCTTATAGTCAAGCATCCATGGAGACAGGAGACGTTGTCTGGGGAATATTCATATTCTGGTTCTCCCTGTCTAGATAGACAACACTGACTCCCCCTCCTCAGTCTCCACCCTCTCTGATACCTCTGTCCCAAGCTTGGACCCTACTCCCTCCGAGATCTCCTCCACCAAAGCCAATGCTGGCTGGGACCCAACCCAAGCCCACCATGGAGTGGCCTATCATGGTAACCATCTCCCCCACACTGCACTCTATACCCTCGCCCATTCAGCCAGAGTTGCCACCTATACCACTGTCACAAACCTGGCAGCACCAACCCCAGAACTCATCACCTACCGTGAATGAGCTTGCAACCTGGCTCCAGGCGATGACTGCCATGAATATGGTGCTCCCAGGCATTGGCACCCCGACTGCCCTCGGTACACTTGCCCAGGCTGTCAGGTCATCACTTCCAGACATCTACAATATATGTGCCCAGTCTGACCTTGCCCTTGCCTGCACTGTAACCAATGGGGCCATCCTGAGCAATGCTGCTCCACCATCCTCCCACCCAATGAGTTGGAATGGGATGACTACAATGAGCTTTGGAATGAGGGTGACCCAGATGGCCCAGATAGAGATTGAGGTGATACCTCAATCCATAGTGGAGGGTAATGTTACAGTCTGGACAGACATGGCCAGACATCATCAGCAGGACCTTCACTACACCTTAAGGGAGGCTGTCTTAGATGGGCTCATAAGGGGAGTGGTTTCTTATAGTGATGACAACGTAGTTCCTGGGGGGGACTTTTCTTGGTCCCACATTGAAGACTGCTTTGAGGACAATGAAGACATCCTCAGGTGGCTGCATGATTATTTCAACTGCTTCTCCCTTCTCTCATCCATGTATTGTGTGGGCCTGCACCACAATCTTTATTCTCACTTACTTCATCCTGTACACCACCATACAGACCTTATCTAGATTTCCCCCACTTATGTAGTATGCCTTCCCACAGACATGAGAACCCCTCTTATGTCACCTTCTAGTTCTTCCCATGGATGCCAATCCTCTCCCATAGCCATATCTCTCATTATGATTACATTTCCCCATCCCCCAGTACTTATGTATAAATACCCCACTTGGGCACCCTGTACTTTAGTTTGATCTACACAATCTACCTGCGTTCTCATCTCATCCACTGTGAAGATAGGATCTTCAAGCGAGACCACTCACTATCTGACTGGATCCTCTCTACCAAGTGTTGCTCATCATCCTCTACGTTTATTGTTTGTTACTAGACGAACAAAGGAGAAGGGAACAACAGGACATGTATTGTAACAATATTGATCTCTCTAGTATTTCTTCTGCATAATCCTTGATTGGATCAATGAGCCAGTATAATGGTTTTCCAATGATGGGTGGAAATTGATGGAAATCTCTAATGAGAATAACATTCACTCCACCAAAAGGTAGATGAGATCCTGGTTGACCTGCCAGACTTTTCGCTTTGCTAATGGAAGCTGATATATGAGTGAGGAATTTGTGGAAAAGCATTGATTTTTCATCAATTATTAGATATAATTGATCTTGCCAGAAGAAAACAAGTTTCTTTGTTGCTTTATGAGACCAGTTGTGGCCATTCATAGGGATTTGGGCGATCATGTGAAGTATCTTTCCATCAATAATAGATGCAGCAATCCTCATGTAAGCACTTTTAGCTAGCAAACCCTGCACTCCCCTTCAGCAAAAGTTCTTGGTGATTGTTTGGATCATTTTTGACTTTCCTACTTCACCCTCTACTGGAATGATCATCAATAGTTGGGAGGGATTTCAACCATTCAAAGTCTGGCTCAAATTCCAGTCAACAATATTATAAGCTCATCTTTGATCTTCAGGAAGCAAGCTGACATCAACAGGTGTGAGATGATCTTGGATATGTGATGTGAGCTCTGAAATACATTCCACTCCTTCACTGTTTTTACTATTGCCACTTTCAGTTTCATCAACCTCCATTTTATTCATTAAAGAAACCTGTGCACTATTATATTCATTGTCCATTCCATCATCACTTTCATTCAAGCTAGATCTTGTATTGTCTTTGCTGTTTAGTTTTAAGATCATATTCTGCTTAGATGACTTCCAAGTATGGAGTTTCAGAAAATCTTTGTGAGTGATATTGATTTCTGTTTCAGTAGTGTTGCAACAGTTCCCAGTTTTAGCCAGTTTTAGTCATAGCTATGCCACAGCCAAACTTAACCAAAATAAGTAAAATAATAAATAAACTACTTGTTCAACTATGTATGATTAAACTGCCAAAGCTGGTTGGAAGTTGGCTAACTGTGTATCTCAGATTTTTGCCCTGTTGAATGAGTTGAAACTCCTTGCAAGTTGATCTCTGGTGACAATCAGTCCTTTGATAATTGACATAGACACTATACTATATACATTGTATGATATATGGCAAAATTTCAGAGGGGGGACTGAGTCCAAATTGTTGAATCTCAACTACACTGTCTAAGCTGCATTGTCTTCATGGTCAAGGTTCATTGCACAAACCTACTTGTATGTGTGTTGCTTCTTATCTCCATATGTACATGCATCTGTGTGTCTGCCCCTGTTTATCTGTCTCTACTCACCAGAACCTGCCACTAATCTATCCACCTTTCATGTCTCCATATGCTTCTACATGTGTGTGCCAATTCCATGACATATATCCTTCTCTGCTTGCCTGCCTGATTCTATCTGTTTGTCAGTAGTTGTCAACTTTGTCTTGACTCACTGGAGCCTCTGTCCATTTGACCACCTCATGTTTGTCAACTTTTGTTCATCTGTGCATGGGCCTGTGCACATCTGTTTGTCTGCATGATCTCATGAGTCATGAGCCTGCCATTTTGTGTGCATTCATCTACTTGTGCAGACACATGTATGATCATATCCACTCATTTGTCCACCATGTCTGTCTCTGCTGAGTCTGGTTGTTTGTCTATCTGGCATTTGTCTACATCTGTGCACAATGTGCATTAACATTAGTGTAGAAAGATAAATCAATGTTTGTACTCACTGGACCAATGGAGACAGTGGGCTGAAAAATGCCCAAGACTAGAGGCCAGGGTGGTGGTCCCAGACTGTTGGCTGTAGGTACAATGATGTGCATGGGACCATGGAAGTGCTGGGCAGTCATTGACAAGGAATTGAGGTCACAGTGAACATTGATTGTTGGAATGTGAAGGTTTTGCTGGGGTCACAGGTGAGTTGAGGTGACTGAGTCATGGTGATTACATGTTACAGAATGAGTCATCAAAGTCAAAGCCAAAGCACAAATGACACAAGTATCTAGATGAAGTACAAGACCAATAAATACTAGTGTCAGTATTACTAGGTGGATCAGGATTTCAATCTCCTTCCTTGGCCACAATTATCTTCAAAATGCCATCTATCTCATTGCCATGTCCTGGTATTATGCTTGCCAAGATCTGGCTGCTGTCATTTCACAGCATTTCCTGTTGCAACATAATCCACCACTTCAGACTTGGCCTTTCCTTCTTGAGAGAGGAATTGAGGACCTGTAGCACTTCCATCAACACAGGGTGGATCCTGTTCTGTTGCTTTGTGTCTGTCAGAGCACTAGATAAGAAGGCTCATTCACATGGGACTGAAGAGGGTCGGATTGGGAGATAGTCCATTGCCATTTGAAAGATTGTGGAATATCACTTTCATTCTAGCTCCCAGAACACAAGGGGGTTGGTGTTGGCAGATGAGAGGGTGATAACATATGTGTTATATTCTTGATTGATTGACTGTGCACCTTGGTTGTCCCCATAGATCACCGTGTTAGTAAGCCTGTATCTCATAGCCAATGTCATAAAGGCATGAGGTTGCTTGAGATGCAAGGGCTAGGCTGGAGGAGTAGTTTGGGCTTGGTACTTCATCCAGTACTCTTCTAACTATACCTAATCTGAGAAGTGCCCATAGACTGCAGGTGGTTGACTCACTTTTTGATGAATGTCTGCCTTAGTGACAACAATCACATCTGTTTTCCATTGCCACTCCACCCACAACATTTAAATACACAGATTAACAACTTCAAGGTCAGTCAGGCAATCAATCAATTTATACCATTTCAAGCCACTTACACATTGCAAAAAGATAAGCCTTGCTATGGCCAAGATGATTATAGTACATACTAGCCCACTTGAGACCAGAGGAGAGCAATGCTAAGAGTTGGGGATGTTCAAGTGATGCAGAGAGGGAGGTCCACTGAGTCACCAGATATTCATATGATGGAACAGTGCCACCAAGTAGTGGTGTGTTCTCTCTACACATACACTTTTGTGCCCATGCTGGGACCTTCAAATTTGAGGCAACAAATAAGGTATTAGCTTTGTGAAGGGGGATAATCTTTATTTGTATCTCTAGAATCACCTCCATGTCCTGTAAAATAGCCCATTCAAGGGCATCCAGCTTACAGTTCACAATGTCAGCATTACAAGGTATATCTAGAAAATAGCTGATAGCCTATTGACATTGGTGATGTTAGTACCAGTAGGATTTGCAGACTAATGTAGGCACATATCACCTACCTATTGAAGCATTCACAAACAGTTGATCATGTGGTATGTTGTGTCCCAATGTATCTTGATATCATGTAGTAGCTAAACAACAGGTAACTTGACTATTTTACCCCCCTTGTTGATGAAGTGTTCTTGTTCATTCCTGGAAATGATTGTTTGCTGGAAATTTGAGTGGTATTATTCTGAGGAGCGAACTGTGTGTACAGTGCACCTACCATGTCTGATAGGATTGCCATAAACTGTGTCAGTATAAGTGGTCCTGTCTATTATGGTTTCTGTTGAGTCATGCCATTAGGTGGACACTGATTGAAGCCAGCATAGATGTACTTATTGAGTGTACACTGGACACAAAGATTGAAAATATGAGGTAAGCAACAGATTCAATGTTCAGTGGGGTTGAAGGTGAATTTGTGTTCCTCAAGTAGAAGCTTGGATAACTCCACCATTGCAGTGTTGTTGTTGAAGGCATTATCCAGTGTGAAGTGGCTGATCTATACATCATATGCATATAAGCAGTGAATAATAGAATGATTGATGAAGGACTTACCTTGTTAAGATGGATCCTCACATGATTGATCAGATGTAAGATGGTCTTTGCAAGGATGACCCCCATATGACTTCCTGGGATGTAGTGGAACCTGATAAGAGTGTTTTTAAATGTAACCTTGCCTGTCCCAGTCTCCATATCTTGTCTAATCCAATGGGCCATCATTGCCAAACACAGGTCAAGGTTGCCACTTGACCATATATCAGCCATAAAGGATATTTCTCCCATCACCATCTGTTGAAGCATGTGGTATTCTTGATATAGGTGAGGATGTAAAACACCTATCAAAAGCTCAGCTTGTAAGGTGGTGAAAGATGTACAGAAGATGTTAAGGATGAGGTCATGTGTTTTTGTGCAGTGAGGGATATCAGAGTCAGTTATGTTCTGTGGGCAGCAGTAGAGAATTAGCTGGCATAACTTGGGGGATTCAATCTTATTGATTAACTGTTAATGTACACTTTGTGTTAGTTGTAAGAATAGAAGCCATATATTATATGAACCAGATCATTTGCAAGAAGGTAGCAGACTATATAGTCCTTCAGTCCATTGACTGTAAATGGTGGGAGGTTGACACTGGCCATCAGTTTCTGCAGCATAGCAATATTAAGGGGTAGAGAGTTAGAGAGATCTGGAGGAGGAGGAGGGGGTAAGTTGTTGATCCTCACTTCAGGCTGGGAGAGAGCATGTTTGAGGGTCTTGAAAGTATACCCAGATGTGAACACAGCCCAAGTTGATAAACTTGGGCCTGATAATTCATCCACACTTCTCCACTTGTTCTAAGTAGAGGAGCACATGTCTGACTTCAATCTGATGATGAAGTGGGGTGTTAGATGTCTTCGGGCTGAATAAGACTCTCCTTTTGCTACAATCTGGGCTGCAATTGACCTGTGATTGTTGTATCATAAATCTGTTTTACTGGATCACTGCAGGAGATATTCAACTTACTTGCAGGTTTTACAAATTGTGTTCTCCTTTTCCTTATGAAAAAATTCTCTATTGTGTGCCTTGTTAGAATTTGAAGCAGTCAAGGTGTTTGTTGCTAGAGGATTGGTGGAATAGTTGGTTGCTAAGGGGTTGGTGTTGGTTAGACTAGAGCAGTCTGCACCAGTCACATTTGCTAGTGCAATAGCTGCATGGCTGAGATTGGATGGTACACTGGAATTTAGTTCTTCCTCCAAGACATTGGAATGGTCATGAATATTAAACAGTTCATCACAATTGTCCTTATACTGTGCAGGCGCATGCTGGGTTCTATGAACTCTTGAGCCAGCCACTGGAATGGTAGAGTCAATGGGTGGGGAAGGGTTATCAAGTTGACTGCTATGGGATGCCTGTGGTAGATTGCTTTGACCATGACAGTGATGTCATGATGGTTGCATTGCCAAGAAAATGAGGAATTGACCATGAATGGTGCTTCTAGAAGAATGTCCATAGTTGATGACAAGACTTGGAGAGTGAAAAAAACCACATACTTTATAGGAACAGCACAAAGCAAGCTTCAAATTCAATGGCCAGTGCATGGTAGTGAGTATTCTGACTCCCATTTAGCTTGTTACTACATAATCATGGCTTACATACTCAAACAACTTTTACATTGTATGTGTAGCAGATAAGATATATTACAACAATGATGTACAGACTTGGAGCAATGTCATTAAACTAACATAATGACTTGGAAGTGGGAGGTGAGACCTAGTTGAATGAAAAATTATGGTCCAATGAACTATCATGTTGACACAATTTTAAGAATCAGAGAGAACAATTATTGGGAACTACCTTCAGTAGCTGCTGCTCAGGCCCTGGCATGGGTAACTCATGTGGACAGTACTACAGATGAACCAGATGCACCAGTGGTATTCATATAATCACCAGACATGTCACCATTGCCAATGGAGTGCTTAGTCCTCTGAAAGAGTCACCATACCAGGTCATGAAATGCTTGTGTGCAGTTCATTTGGCTGCATTTGCAATACTTGTCTGGCAGCACTGCCAGTTGAATGTCCATGGAATGTCTATAGCTGAAAGGACATCTACATTCACATCCAGCTCAAGTTGCTTAGTGAAACACATGATCACATCCTTGATCTTTAGTAACCCTTTGTAAATCTTTGTGTTGACAGCCTGCATGTCAATCTGTGGGAGCATGGTATATGATTCATTAGTAAAGATCCTACAAATTTTTTGTTACTTACACCATGGGTGGTTGTTGGACCATCACACTCTTGGTCATTAATTTTGTTCTCACTATCCTTCATCCAAACATAGTAGTTGACATTCATGATGCAACACCATGGGTGACCAGCAACTCTGACAGGGCCCAATGTCCTAGCATCTTCATCCAACAGCTTCATCATATCTAAGAATTGTGAGAATGAGCTACACATGGAATGGCTGCAGAATGTGGACCAAGCATTTGACATTGGTTTGGAAGAACTGTAGGGTATTTCCTTGATGATAATTATCATGACTATAACAACCTCCAGACATGTGTTGATCTCGATTTGGAGTTTCTTGACAAGTACAGTGGCTCAAAAAAGTGTCCCAATGTTGGGCCATTTTGGAGTAATTGATTGATTGCCAGAGATGAAGAACAAATAAGACCAAACAATTGCAGCATGGAAGGAAGTACCTGCCATTGGAATTCTAACACCGCTTAGATCATGTGATTTGGTTGTCATGCCACCAAGATATGGCTAATTTAAAATGACATGACATTGGGACACTTATTTGATCATCAAATTGTCATTCATTATTTGGTAAGTAACATAAGATTTTGATAGCTTCTTATGGATGTTATGTACTGCCCCTGGTTACTTATGTAAATGACATAATTCTCAGATATATAAATGAGCCATATCCTACCTAGCCAAATCAACATCATCATGAAACCCATTTCTACCTCTATTAAAGTAAAAATCCTCTCCCTCTCTGAATCTGGCCTCTCTATTTGTCAGATCTCCTTTCAAACTGGTCTGTGCAAGTCTACTGTGGCCAGAGTCATCAAGGAATTCCTTCCAGAGAAGGAGAACCCCAAGCTAGGACATCCTTCTAAGCTTTCCCCCACTGATAAAAGGAGAATTGTCTCCAGCATTATCACTGGGAAGGCTGAAAATCCTGTCCAAGCTATCCATTTTATTAATTCTGCCCTATCATCTCCTATCTCCTCTCAGACTGTTCACAATATGCTCAAGGCTGCTTCCTTGAAGAATGTAGTCAAGAAGAAGAAGCCTTTCCTGTCTGTGGGACATAGGAAACAGAGGCTAGCCTTTGCTCTCAAGTATCAAAACTGGACTGTAGAGGACTAGACTAGGGTCATTTGGTCAGATGGAAGGAAGTATGTGTGGAAAATGGTAGGTGAGCCTTTGCAAGATAAAGAGGTTCAAGGGACAGTGAAGTTTGAAGGAGGTTCTTTGATGGTCTGGGGATGTATGGGCTGGAATGGGGTGGGTATTTTGGCAGAGGTGGAGGGTCATATAAATGCTGTGCAGTATGTCTCCATTTTGGAAAGCTGTCTGCTTCCCAGCATGGAGTATTCTGGCATTCCTAAGGAGAGCATTATCTTTCAATAAGATAATGGCCCCAAGCATTGCTCTAAAAATGCTCAGGATTGGTTTGAATCTCATGGGATTGAGATTCTAGACTGGCCAGCACAGTCTCCAGATCTTAGTTCTATTGAGCATCTCTGGCAAGTCCTAAAGAAAGAGTTCAATAGCTACCCAAGGCCAGCAAGAGGAGTATGAGTACTTTGGGAGAGGATTGTAGTGGAGTGGGGGAAGATTGAGGTTGAGGAGTGTCAGAAATTGATTGAAAGCATGCCTAGGAGGATAGAGGGATTGAGTAAAGCCAAAGGAGAGCACACTAAATACTAAATGTCTAGAATTGGAATAATGCTCAAATAAGTGTTCCAATGACATGTCATTTTAAATTAGCCATATCTTGGCAACATGACAACCAAATCACATAATCCAAGTGGTGTTAGAATGCCAATGGCAAGTGCTTCCTTCCATGCTGCAAGTGCTTGGTCTTATTTGTTCTTTATCTCTGGTAATCAATCAATTACTCCAAAATGGCCCAACATTGGGGCACTTTTTTGAGCCACTGTAGTTCTTCACATTTGGAAAAGGTGCATTCACCAAGAAAGACAATTTGAGGGTCTAGATGCCTTCCCAATTCATGGGAAAGTAGAATAGTGATATCGGAAGTTGCTTCAAAGCTACTGTCTCAGGACTTCAGTGAGTGATTCATTTTAATGGTGGCCAAGATGATGCCACTATCATAAGGGATCAGCACCATCATTAGAACCAGTGCTTGATTCATTTGTGTTAGAGGTGCTTTGTGGATCAATCTTGGCCACTCAACAATGAGGATCTTTTTCAATCCAATGTAGGTTCACCTACTGCATTATTTAATATAGCATATACCAAGGGATGGGGTAAGCTTGCCTTGGCCTCAACACAAAGCTGCCTGTTTCTAGAAGCTGGATTATGACATTGTACTCTTGAAGGCTAATTTGTTTGAATAACTATGGAGCTCATCTAAGTCAGTTATTATGGAAACACACAAAGGACAAATGTATGACCTTGCTGTTATCATCAGTCTTACAACCTTGGTATCCTCCTTGAATGAGTTTTTTGCATGACTTGAATGAACTTTGCTGCTTGGAGTGCACAATGGTCAGTTCACTTGATATATCTAGCCAATTCTAGTACCTAACTCACCTGATTCCAAAAGGTCAGAGACCCTTCCCAATGATGGAAGCCTCTGAAGGAGCATATCTGCTTTGGACTAATTGCAGGAACATCCTGGACATGAATAAGATACCTGCTTGAGGTGTGACTTGATGAGTACAGTTGACCAGGGTACCATTGTTGCACTATTTGCTGATTGTGACTGTGTATGTGGCTCAACCACACTCAGAGTTGCCCAGTTTCTCAGTACTAGATGTAAATCAGTGTTGTACCAGGTGACATAAAAGCTTGGACTAGGGTAGTACAAGTAGATTGGACCTTCAGCTGCAATGGACATGGTGGTTGCTGGCAGAGCATGCAATGCTCAAAATGACTTACCAGGAAAGGACATTGTGCCTTGAAGCTTCTGGAAGCAGGCAGTATGTTTTAGCAGCTGAACAATACTTGGAAATCAAGAGAAATGTATGCCCATCTGGGTTCAAATGACAGTCTAGTTTTGGCAAGGAGCACCCAGAGTAGTGGGTCAGCAGGTAGATCCAAAGAGTTCAAGAACCAGGGGATGGTTGGTTGTGAGAAATCCCTGCCATGATGGTCCCAGTGATGAAACAAAATAGATGGACCTACCCATGGGAAGACCTTCCAGAGAACTGAGATTCTAGCTGATCTGAGTCTGTAGTGCAGGTGCCATCAGACTATGGTGTGTGTGCAGTGTGCTTGATGGGCCTGACATACACTCCAAAATTAGAATTGTGAGTGGTTGTTCCAAGCATTAGTCAATCAATCACAGAGTCTCAGACTGATTGAACATGTGACTAGAACAATCATGAGCTACAACTGGATGATTGAAACAATGACTCAGTCCAATAATTAGACTTCCTTGAACTGAGCAGCACACCAGAGATCTCCGGATAGTGCCACACTCTAAGCTCAGGTTGTCAAGTATAACTCAGTGATGTGACTAGACTTCCAATTGGCAGGTATGTCATACTGATATATGAACCTGTGAGTGGCACCTTGTACTGGCAGTGCAAACTTCACACAATTCTATTCATTGACCAGTGAGTCTGAATATTCATGCATTATCGTGGGGACTAAAGTTGTCCACATAAATGGCATGTATTGAATTGGAGAGAAGTTGGGAAGTGGCTTGTGTGGTAAGAAGAGTCTAGCTTTGACAATGGCCTTGTGTTTTCAGTTTCTCACATGTTATCACTGTACAGTTACTGTATACTGTTCACTGTCACATTAGAACCATCCTGGGGGAATACAGCATCATATTTAGGATACAAATTTCAAACCCTCAACAAACTCTGAGTTGGGACAGTACCAGAGCTCCTGCAGCCTATCTGGTCTGAAAGGCAGGGACTATATTGTGCTATGGTTCTCAAGAGCCTCAGGCCCTCTCTTTATTCTTTGTTCTCAAAGTCATTGGTTGCCTTTAACCTCTCCTAAGTTGTGAAAATTGGGCTTCAATTGGTAAGTCCTCAACCAATGTATTTTTCATCCTCAATTTATGAACTAAGTATTTCAGGTCTCTTGTTTGAAGTACATCCACTCATGTAACTTTGTCCACCAAGACATCAAACTGCACAATATTGTAATGGGCATAGGAGAGCTCCAGGAAACCATTTTCCTTATCAATTTCAGCATCACAAAAAAGTATTATAATCTATCTTCTTGCATCCATGTTCTGATACAAGAAAACCTCCCACTTGTAGGTACTCCTGCATTTACTTCCATTAACAGTCACCATGATCTATGACTGAGTTGGAGGGACAATATCAAGTCTCTTGCATACCACTTAATCTTCCTTTATTGCAGCTCACTTCCATGACTTATATGGGACAGCAAGAGTCCTTCCTTGCCAGTGATGTTGGATTACAAGCTGAATTTCTTAGCAAATTTTGATACTGATACTTATGACATGTCTCTCAAACTCACTAGCATCCTTTGACATGCATGCTGTCCCAGGTTTACCCAAAAGCCTGACTACAGGTACCTTTGCAGCATTCTAGAGAGTGCAATAGGAACGATAGAGCAACCACCATTCCATCCTAGCCCTAACTTGTCCATTCCTACATCTGCCATGCTCATCTTGGCAGTCTTACCCATCCCTGATCACAAGGCAGAGCCAGAACTGATTTGGGAAGCAGTCCCTCGTCAAACATGAGTAATGCAATGCATCTGACATATGTTACTAATCCACTTGTTCATATAGGAAACTATATCCATGCAATCATCCATCCTTTCTTGCTCATTCTAAGATACAGGCTACAGTCATTCCAATCAGATCTGCTTCCAATGCCTCAACACAGTGTAAGATCACATTGATTGTTTTGAAAACTTTTTATTTATCTTTTCTCTTTTCATTCAACGGGATGTAGTTGTTGCTGATCATATTTTGGACTTATCAAAATGGTTGTGTTAGCATTCATTGGTTTGTATACTATAGTCACATGTCTGTGATTTTATATAATGTCTTTGGGTTACCAAATTGATGTGTTATTGAGAGTCACCCACTCAAACTGACAAAAACTGGCTTAGAGTGGATTTTAGTTGTTTAATCCAATTCCTTGACTATAATAGGTTATAGTGGTCAATTACACCAAGTGGAGTCATGTGGAAATATGTCACCAAAAGAGGTTACAGCTGTTTGCAAATCAATGTGGAAAAAACATTCAAGGAAGTCACACCTCAGAGACAGCTGGCAGAGGACCCCAGGTGCAGTTGAGTGTGCGGTCTGTGCAGCTGAATAAGCATGCCAGTTTGTTTTGCGCCATCCATGCCAGGGCTCTGTCATGTCATCACCTCCAACATCAAAGCTCAAATCCCCCTCTTGTATAGCAACAACCACACTGTCAAAGACATTTGTGACATATTAGATATCAAGAAATCACTTGTTTACAAGACTCTTTCTCTGTACTCAAAATATGGCACCACCACCAACCTGAACAGGTACTCCTGCTTAACTGGATGCCATTGACTCCTTAGCTCAGATGATATCATGTTCATCTCCACCATTGTTCAACATCACAACACCATCTACCTTAATAAACTTCAGCATGAACTTTGGACCAAGTGTCACAAGTCTGTGACAGTTTCAAATCTTCTTTGGACCCTCCAGTGCCTTGGTATCACATGCAAAGTTGTTTCCTCTGCAGCTGCAGAGTGAAATGAGGAGGCACATGTGATATACATGAATCGTGTTGCTGCAGAGGTGCCTGATCCAAACATGCTTGTTTTCATTGATGAAGCTGCAAAGGATAAATGGTCATCTGTCTGGCAATATGGGTGGTTAATAAGAGGAGCATACTATTGTGTCAACAGATGCTTTGTTTGTGGAACAAGATTCTCCATCATTCCAACCCTCACTCTTGGTGGTATTGTTGTGTACGACATTGTTGAAGGACCAGTTGATAGTCAGTGTTTTGTGAAATTTCCAGAGGAACATGTGGTATGACTTTGTGATCTTGTATATGCTGTACTGACTTTTCATTGGCACAGATGCCTCTCATAACTCCATATCCTGATCCCCACAGTGTCATTGTCATGGATAACTGTCGCATCCACAAGACCAAGGAGGTTTGTGTGCTAATTGAGGACATGCACCATATGTTTTCAGTCTGTGTTTCTCCATGTACTAATGGTTTCCAGTTTGTAAACTTGTTTTCCTTCCCCCTTACTCTCCTGACTACAATCCAATTGAACAAGCTTTCTCAGCAGTCAAGGTATTCTTCCAGTGCTATCCCAATGACTTTTCAATGACCACAATTGCATCTGCTTGTCAGAATATTACCCCCAACAAGGCAAAGGTTATTTTTGGGCATCAGGTTATATTGTTTAGTGCAAATGGAATAGACTTTGTGTTGTGGTAGTAGCACTGTCTTAGTTATGACAAATGTATCCTGTGCTGTTGTAATAATCATTCTGTCATTGACTTGCTATTGCAACCTGTTGTTGTGAACTGAACATGCATATATTTTGATTGAAACAATACAGAGTGATGTACTACTGGAAAAAGTTGTCTACATCATTGTTGTTCTCGCAAATATTCTCACAAACAATGAACCATTTTGGAACAGAAAGTCAAGTGCTGTGATCAGTGGACTCATACCAAAGCATGTAGTCCTTTGGCCCATCATTATCCCCATCAGCAGGGATCATTGGTGGTCCAGTGAAGCAACAGCCACCACCTTTGAGGTATTTCTTCTCATATGCAACCCATTTCTGAGGTGGGTGACTTGGAGTAGGTAACCTTGGGTCACTTTGACTACTAGCATCACTACACTTATGTTTCACATCAGGACTGTTTCACCAGTGGGTAGCACCATCTTTCAGACAAGCTATATCACCAAGTGCAATCCCAACATCTGTAGCAAGGACCTTGTCATGGATTTTGGGAAAGATATCAGGGCCAATATGTTGTTCCATAAGTTTTCACTCATATTTAGTGGCCTCATCAACATGGAGCTCTGTCTTGGCATATTTGAGAAAGTGTGTGAGCTTGGAAGGGGATGGAATTGGAGGTGAGGTGGCCCGGGCCAAAGGGGCCTGGGCAGCCTGAGATTTTGGTGTTGTCGGAGCTTGAGTTGTTGAAACTTGAACAGCCTGACTCAGAGTAAACAGACTACTAGTAGGAGATCCCATAGATGAAAGGTTAGCCAGTGTTTGAAGAAGAAGAACTGAGGTGAGAGACAAGATGTCTGATATGGTGGGATTCAAAGATGGCAGTGGTGCCTGTGCCTTGTGTGCTGGGTGTAGAAACATTGCCTTGTTGGCAGCATCAAATGAGGAAATATTTGGCAGTACATTCAATGTTGCCTGGCCCTCTTTCTACAGGCTAATGAGACATTTTTATATCAATTACAAAGAAATACATACCAATGCATGGGCCCAGTCAAGCACCATGGCTGGAGTAAGTGAGATACTAGCTCCCATTGGTGTAATGTATGTAAGGCAGCCATTGTCACTCTTGTACATCTTTGTGAGCTTTATGTGCCATTGAGCAAGATGCATCTCTAGATCTGAAGCCACTGATCAGGATGGTGAGGGCTTGTTTAATGTTGCATTAGAATTTTTCAAACAAACACAAAAAAAACCAAATACTCTATTGTTGTCTGATGTACCTGATTCTTCATCTTTGGAGTGATTCCCCTGATTCAATGGGAGATTCTGGACATGCTTCATGTTGACTGAAATTTTTGTTGCTATGGTGGGGTTGCTAACAGCATTGCAAAGCTTTTGTACCATTTCCTTGTAGTCTGATTCATTGTCAATGTCCATTGGCTCATTTGCATGCTGCTGGCTAAAAGATTTGTGAGCTAGGTGACCTGTACTAGTAGACCAGCAGGATATATGTACCCCTTTGGCTTTGGCATTGTAAACTTGAATGAGAACCAGTGCTTTCTTGAGACCTTGTACTGAGTTTGACCATGCTTCTCAAGAATGCTTTCTAGGAATTCAATGTAGTTTTCCTCAGTGAGCGAGAAAATCAACTTCTTGTTTTTGACAGACTTTTCCTGTTGCTTGGCAGTACTCTTGCCCTTGGATGACTATTTGAGTGTCATATAGATAGTGAGGGCAACAGTAAAGGCATGCTGCCTCTCAACTGCTTGGTCAGTAGTATCTGTCATGGGCAATGTGTGGATTGAGCACGTGTGACAGGCTATGTGGAGTGTGCTTACTTAGCTGCATAGGTTGCACACTCAACTGCACCTGGGGTCCTCTCCTGGCTGTCTCCAAGGTGCAACTTTCTTGAATGTTTTTTCCACATTGATTTGCAAATAGCTATAATATAGTTGGACACATAACCAGCACAAGTAGAACTGAGCCAAGCCAATCTGAACCATGACAATACTATGTTTCAGTAGAATGGCAGTTTCCTTCAACATCAATGGAACTGCTCATGATATTCAAACTTTTAGCAATGGAAATTGCATTCTTTCCATGATATTCCTCCCAGTAATTCTTTTGCAACTCTTCAAAAGAGAGCAAGTCAGCTTCTGTGAGTTGATCTACTTCAGGCTCATTTTCTTCAATACTCATATCCTCATCCATCTCATGCATTTGGTTACTGCTTGGTATTCTCGCTTTCTCTTCCAACTCTGATTATTCCATTTGATCATTGACATGAGTACTTGCTGCATTCTTGCAATTGTAATAATATTGAATTCCAGCAATAGTGTCTAGATCTTGTTGAGTTGTGTTTGCAATAAATTCTTCAAAAGCTGTGCAAAAGGTTTGGTGTTCTTTGATATCATGTAAATGATGATCATTCTGATCTCTACTTGGGAAAAATGGACCAACAATATTTGGCAAGATGTGGTGATGTGATGAATGAATAACACAACAGCAAGTGTAGTATTTTGAATAATGTGCAAGATAACAGCTTTGCTCATTCTGAGGATGTCCTCATGATGTGCTTGTAGTACCATTTGATAATTCTACATGTTTACCTTCCCTTTCTCTTCAAGATATTTGTTGTTCATAGGTATCAACAACAAATGAGAAAAACAAGTAACTTTCTAGTTTGTCTCCTTGTAGTGCATAATTCTTGATTTGACTTTGAACACACAGATGTCCATCATTTCATGTCTTGATGATCACTATGTCCTTCTCAAATGTCAAAATATACTATTTTATGTTATCCATGTCATGATAGATGTAATTCATTTATCTCATCTTTATTATAACTTGAGAAATGGTGATTCTCATGCAAATGGTCTGCTTCACTGCTGTTCATCTCTCCTAAACTATTAAATTATTCATTTGATTTATTAATTTATGGAGAAATCTCACTTTTGCCTTTTTGGTTTCAGTTCTTCATATTGTGACAAAATATATGCTTGCAGAGATGACCAATACAATGGAACATGTTGATGGGAGCATATAGTATCTCTCCATTTCATGAGATAAGCAATCACTTGTGGACCTGACATCTCCATTTCTCAATTAATTGCATGTTGACAATGGAAGATTAAGAGGTGATTTTGCTCAAGAATGTTTTTGTCAGATTTGGAATTAGATTCATGATATAGAAACATTTTAGCCATTAACACTGACACATTATTGTTTTTGTGTTATGGTCTGGGAAGACATGCTGATGGATGCAACCCAACTTAATGATGCACTCCCAACTGCAGTGGAGGAAGGGACCTACAAGGGATGTCTCATTCTGTAATGAAGAGGTCCTCCCCAGAGGGGGCTTCCCTTGGGAAGACATAGATGGTGAGTTTGCAACAGAGCAATCTGTTGACTGACTCCATCGGTATCTGGACTGCTTTTCCTTGTTGTCTTACATTTAGTCCCAGGGACCATGCCACCATTTCCTTTCTCATCTACTCCATCCTGTACACCGCCATACAGACTCTCTTTAGATTCATCTCACCAGATCCTATGTTGTCTCACACGTGTGGGAACCTCTTCTCACGCAGCCCTTATCTCTCTCTCATGGATGCCATTCCACTCCCACTTATCTCTCATTGTAGCAGTGTTTCCCCTATTCCCACTTACATATAAATACCCTAGATTGGCACCATGTACCTTAGTTTGATCTACACAATCTACCTGTGTTCTCATCTCCCCTGCTGTGAAGATAGGATCTTGAAGCAAGACTGTTCTCAGACTAGATCCTCTTTACTAAGCATTGCTCATTATCCTCTACATTTATTGTTCATTGCTAGATAAACAAAGGAGAAGGGAATAACAGGACACGTATCATAACATTTTACCCTTTTTTGGATTGATATCCAGTTGAGTACCACATAGCATGTTTGGTATCCTTGCTATTGGTTAGAAGCTGAATGTTAATGTGATAGTGTACTATTATCTCTCCAATCAGGAGAGCAAATGCCTGGAGGAAGATTCAAAGGGAGTAGGTGAAGGTCAATGCGATGAGGACACAAGTATGGCAATTACAAGCCAGGGTCAAGGGTCTCACTCCTTCTTTGAGCAGCAGGAGTAAGTTATGCTGATGATTGTGTAGATCTAACTAGAGTACATGGGCACTGATAGTGGCACTTTTATATGTAACTATGAAGGGGATGGGAAACTACTACCAATACAAGAGAATTGGCAGGGGGAGGTGGAGTGTCCAGGAAAGTACTAACTACAAGCTCCATCCGGAGGCAATGTGAGTGGAAATGAAGAGATAAGGAAGAAGACATACTGCGGACTGCATAAGGCAGCGACATGCTTCTAAAGAGTCCATATGGCAGTGTACAAGATAGGATCAGATCTGAGACCAAAGAGGAAAAGAAAGCAGTGTAAGGAAAACAGGTACCCAGCTACTCTGTGGTTGGGTTTTCCATGTCTGAATCTCCCATTGGATATACCAGGTACATATCCCAGTCCAAAATGCTAAGAAGTCCTGCTGCTATGAACGCTTCAGTAGTGCAATCAATAGTACAATGTAACTCAGCATATTGTGCATCAATCTCCTCCAAGCCCATAACATTACCATCTTGTTGTGACTGAGGCTCCAACTCAGTAGCTGTTGGGGTCTCCCTCATTCCAAACGATGTTGTTGTCCCAGTCATCCTGCCAAGTGTCATCACATTCCACCACAGAGTGTTCTCTAAGACTGCAGGTAGTGCATCAATAGGGGTTGAGGGGGCAGGAATATTTGGGGTGGCCCAGGGCGGTGGTATGGCAGAAAGGACAGGTGTATTGGGGACAGTTTGAATGGAAGTGAGTGTCACTGTCACAGGAGTAGCAATGGGACCATGCTGGGGGAGCAAGGCCAGAGGGATTGATTCATCTGGGGGTGTGGTGTACCTGCGGAGTGGGCCATGGACTGCCCAGTCGAATTGTGGTGGGTAGGTGGTATGGCATGGAGAAGTATTCTCCTTATCTGAGCTCCCAGCCTGCCTGGGCAACCTCTGAGTCGGAATCGCTGATTGAGTCAAGCAATGGTAGGAAAAAGGGGGGAGGACTGGGAGGAGGGGTGGGGGGATTGGAGGATGAACCCATGGTGGGGGGAGGAGGAGGGGGGGTGGTTTGTGCAGCAACAAGGGGTTTATTCTGCTGGGAGGAGGGGAAGTAGTCCATTGCCAAGGGTACCTCCCTGGTGGGCCCAGCAACTGGTCCTCGACGAGATCTCTTCTTCCTGCTACTTCTGCCAACATTCCTAGGGAGAGGTTGGGGGGTTGGGGGGTCTGATATCCTAACGGAGAGTCACTCTGTAACCCTACCCATATATCCTCAAAATTCCTCCAAGGCAAAGGCTCCGAACATATTACGCAGTAGGGAGTTCTGCAGCTCATAAGAGATGTGGTTGAGGGCAGCGAAGATCCCCAGGGGGATGAGTTCCTGGTGGAGCTCGAGTAGGACAGGGGCCAGGGCAGATACTGCCATACCCTTGCGGGGTGTGGCATGTTTGAACCATTGGAGGAAGAGTTGGATTTGTCAAATAGAGTGGATGACCAAGAACTGCTTGAGTAAGGGATGTTCGGAAGGGAGGGAGGTGGATCGCTCAAGCTCAGCAAGTCCATTGGGGGAGTTGGAGAGGATCTCTAGCAACTTGAGTTGCAGCTTGGGAGTGAGGAGCTCAAAGAATATGGGGAGGGAGTCAGGGATAGGGTCACTGTCAGGGTAGGTGGCATAGACATCACAGGAGAGGACTCTGGAGGGGAACATGTAGTGGAAGTGGGGGTATACAAAGGTTGGGAAAGGGATTGGTTTTTAAGCAGAATGGACCTTTCCCTAATCTATTTCTACCACTCCATCAGCTGGGTTCCAAGTTGGATTCCAATTCAGGTTGGCTTGGGGCAGTGCAGTTGGGGCAGAATAAGTTCGAGATTGCCCCATGGCATTTGAGGCATAGGTAGGGGGGAGGAGAGTGATACAGAATTTGGTATGGGTCCACTGGAGCTGGAAGACCATCCCTTTCTTTGAGAGCAGGGAGGCGAGGTAGGCAAGGAGGAGGAGGAACGAGATCACAGTTAGGGCAAGGAGGTCGCAAAGGGAGATCATGATGAGGGTTTTAGATGTGTGGGAAGTCTTTCTGATGTCTTGCTTGATACTCCTTCAGCGTCTTCTTAGCATGTAATAAGTTCTTTTCTGGTTCCCATGAGTCTTCTGATGGGGTGTAGCCCTTCCAGGCTACCAGATACTCGGTCCATCTTCCTATTCTCCTGTGGCATTTGATGGTTTTGATTTCGTACTCTGCTTCACCATTTACCAATTGTGGTGGAGGGGCGGGGAAGCTGGGACTGTGTTCCTGGGTTGTTATGGCAGGGGATAATTTCGAAGCATGGAAGACATCATGAATCTTCCAGGTGGATGGAATCGTGATCCTGTAACTTAGGTGACTAAGAACTTGGGTGATTTTGAAGGGACCAACACGTTTTGGGGCCAACTTCTGATTTTTATATTTGATCTGGAGGTCTTTTGCTTCAAGTCAGACCTTGGTTCCCACTTTCGATCCTTTATGGTAGGAAGCAATGCACTCACTCATGTCCTGTTGGGCTTTATGGTGCATGGCCAAGGCTTCCTTTTGTGCTTCTTCAAGTAGTTTGGCACAAGTTTCCAGAGCTGGGAGAAAGGTGGTTTTAGCCAATGGGGGGTAGGCTCAGGGTTCATACCCCATCATGAGAGAATAGGGGGTGACATTGGTGGCCAAGTGGGTGGCCAAGTTGTGGGAAAATTCTGCCAGGGGAAGCATTGCTGCCAATTCTTCGGGTTTGTTCCCACAGAACATTCAGAGATAGGTTTTGAGTTCCTGGTCTACTTGTTTGGTCTCTCCGTCTGTCTGGGGGTGATAGGTGGTGGAGAGGGCAACATCATAGTGGAGGAGTCAGGTGAGTTCCTTGGCAAAGGTGGACGCAAAGTGGGGCCCCCTATTGGAGATGCATTTGTCATGAAGGCCGAAGCTGGGGAAGACTGAGTGGAAAAACAGATCCACTACCCCCTTGGTGCTGATGGTCTTGGAACATGGGCAGAAAATTACCCCCTTCATAAGACCCTGGTTGACCATGACCAAAATCAAGTCATGACCGTGGAAGGGGAGGAGGTGATAAGGTTCACCGAAATTTGTTGGAATAGGCAGCTGGCCTGGAATGAGATGGGGGAAAGACCAGGGGTTGTAGGGTATGTATTAACCTTGGAGGCCTGGCACATGATGCAACCCATGATGAAGTTACAGACATGGGTTGAGAGGCCCAGCCACCAGTAATCCCTTGAGACATGGTGGGGTGTGTGATAGCGGCCCTTGTGGCCCCCGGCTGGGGAGTAGTGAAGTTCTTGAAGGAGGTCTGCATGTGTGGCTTCAGGTACGTAAAGGCAGCCCTTGAAGTACAGGGATCCCTTGGTAAAGGTCCAGTCATCCTGATGGAAGTGGGGGAGAATAGGGGAGTTATTCCACAGGACCTGGAGGACATGGAGAATCAGGGGGTCATTGGTAGTGGAGGACACAATCTTGTCGGCAATCGCAAGATCAATCATTTGGACAAAAGCCTTGGAGGGCAAGAAGATGATTTGTTTATTGTTGGCAGAGGTGTTGACATCATGCTTGTGGGATAGAGTGTCTGCTGGGCCCATGGTGGTACCTGGAAGAGCCTTCCAGATGAAGTCGAAATCCTGGAGGAACATCTGCCACCAGGCTTGACAGCAGGAGAGGTCCTGGGGATGCTTAAAGTACATAAGGTTGCAGTGGTCTGTAAGGATTGTGATGGGGTGAGTGGTCCCAGTGAGGTAGTGATGCCATTCGTGAAGTGCTAAGATTATGGCCAACATTTCCCTATCATAGATGTCATAATTCTGTTCCACCAAGCCAAAAGTGCAGGAAAAATAGGCACAGGGGTGGAGGTCGCCTGCCGAATCATGTTGCATCAGGACACCTCCTGCAGCAACTAGGGATGTGTCCTTCATTACTGTAAAAGGGAGTGTCATATCAGGGTAACAGAGGACCAGGGCTTTAAGGAATTCCGCTTTTAGTGCAGTGAAGGCAGCTTGATGGGCCAGAGTCCAATCCCAGGGGACTCCTTTCTTGGTCAGGGAATGCAGCAGTTGGATGATGTCGGAGAACCCTGGGACAAACTTTCAATAGAAGTTACAGAATCCTATGAAGGATCATACCACCTTTACCAAAGACAGGGGTTGCCATTGTTGTATGGCTGTGAGCTTTACTGGATCCATTAGGACTGCGCCCTTCTGTACTATCATTCCCAAGTATTCCACCTCAGGGATGTTGAAACTGCATTTCTCCAACTTAAGGTAAAGTTTGTGTTTCTAGAGGCGCACCAACACCTGTTTGGTTCAGTTGTTGTGAGTCTTTTGATCAGCCAAATGGATGAGAAGGTCATCCATATAGATCACTAGCCACCCCTCAGCAATGAGATCTCCAAAAATGCTGTCCATCAGGGCTTGGAAGGTAGCCAGGGAGTTACAAAGGCTGAAGAACATGACAGTTGGTTCAAAGAGCCCGAAAGGGGTACTGAATGCAGCCTTCCATCTATCATTTGGTCAGATCTGGATGTTGTTATACCCCCATTGGATATCAATTTTGGTAAAGATGGAAGACACCTTTAATTTATCTAAGAGATCTGAGATCAGGGGGAGTGGATAGGCATTTTTAATAGTTCTGGAGTTTAGATGGTGGTAGTCCTGACAGGGGCGCAGCCTCCCATCCTTCTTTGGAATGAAGAAGAAGGGGGAAGCTTGGGGGGATTTTGATGTGGTAATCTTTCTGCTCTTCAAATGTTCATCTACAAAGTCCCAGCATGCCTTCTGTTCTTCTGGGTTCAGGGGATAGGCTTTCGCCCTTCTTGGAACGAAGTCTGGGGACAGGTCTATGGCATGGTCAAATTCCCTAGAAGGCAGAAGTTCCCCCATCGGCAGATCTTTGAAGACTTTTCGGTAGGCTTTGTACTCTTTCAGGAGCATTACCTCCTTCTTTGCAGTTTCTGCAGCTATTCTGGTTGAGATGGTGGTCTTCCTGATGGGGTATGCCTTTGCAGCTTCATGGTCCAATTTCTTTTTCCACCATCTGGTGATCCGGGTGTCTGGGTCCATTCCTAGGTATCTGATTAGGTACTGTTGTGCTACTGCCTTTGGCAAGTCATGTTGTAATTTTGGAGAGGAGGTGAGTAGGACTTTCCCAGTGGCCCAGTTAATTATGGGGTTTTGTTCTTGTAACCAGGGTAATCCTAGGATGACATCTTCTTTTCCGCAGTTGATGACTAGGAAGGTTTGCAGACATTCCCAATCTCCTATTTGTATCTGGAGGGTGACCAAGAAGTGTATTAACCCGTTTTGATTAATAGTTCCGTCTACGTTGCTCGCTTTTACTGGCCTGGCTAGGCATTTCTTTAGCCACTTCATGTGAGTGACAAGCTGGTGGTCAATAAAGCACCCTGTTGCCCCACTATCAACTAGGGCCTTCTTTTCAATGATTTGTCCTGTTGTCCCAGCATAGAGAGAGAGGGGAATATGCATTAATTGGGACTTCTTATTGGTTACAAATACAGGAGCAATTCTGGGAAGTGAAGACACTGATCCTTCCTTCCCTTCTAAAAACCCTTGTCCAAGGTTAGTCTGTTTACAGTGGTTTCCTCATCAGAAATGTCTTCTTTGTCCGAGCTCTCCGACGGCTTGGAATAGCAAATTCATAGGGTTTCTAATGCAGCCTTTTTGGAGACCTTGTACTTCTTTGTGAACTGCCCAAGGGGGGAGTTGGCAATTGCCACGGCCCTGACTTCCTGTCGAGGGGAGTTCCTGTTCCTTTCCTTCCAAGGGATTTTCCCTTTCTTATGGTTTTGGGCAGAACATCCCTTCTTTTTGCAAATGAAACATAACCCTTTGGTGACACACTCCACACGTTCATCAGGGGTGAGCTGAATAGCATCAACGTCCATGGCATCCAGGTCTTGTTTTCAGTGGTTTTTAGGATGGGGGGGTGTCGGATGGCCCACTTTTTGTCATCTGTCATGCTTGTACTGGAGATCCCTATCATAAAATTCTCCAGCCTTGTCCAGCCATTCTCATGCAGTCCCTGGTTTGGTATTGACTCCAGACATCTTTTGTGCAAGTTTCAGGGATACTGCTCCTCAGAGGATTCTTTTGATATCATCCTGATCGTCCATCTGGGAATGAGCCAGGTCAAGTTCAAAAGTGGTCCTAAACTCTCAGAAATCCCCACAGAAGTCATCCATGCTTGTGATGTCTAGGGTGTTCCTTGCCTCCTGTTTGATGGAAAGCAGAGAGAAGAGGGCTAGGAAGTCCTTCTGAACCTTGTCAATGGTAACGTCTTCTGGTTTGACAAGGGGGTTTAAGATCCTATTGTATCAACTTTCCGTAAATGCCATCCCTTGCTCTTTGTTCATGCAGTTAAGGAGCATAACAACCCTTTGCTGGTGGTTGGGTTCATCCTCTGTGCCAAATATGAAGGGATTGACTGTGAAGTAGGCTCACATCTGTGACATCCATTGGCAAGCATCCTTGGTGTTATCAGAAAAGGAATTTGGTAGAGCCACTTTGTTCTCTTTAAAGGAAAGTTTGGCTAGGTTGTGAGTGTCTCCTGTGTCGGCCATTCTGGTATAGCTGTGGAGGTCTCATAGGATGTCTCGTAAGGCAGTAACAATGGGGTTCTGGGAGGGGGGATTGAGATGGGAGTCAAAGTCCAGATCTGGTCCAAAAAGGTCAAATCACTCTTCATTGGCTGGAGGCATGTAAGATTCCTTTGGAGGTTCCAATAGTGGTTCTGTATCCACATGAATAGGGACTTCTTCATCATTTGGGGATAGGGAGTGTGGGGTCAGCTGTGCAGAGGGGAGGGGGGAGCCACCAGTAGTGGATTGAGTTCTCCCAGCTTCGAGGAGTGGTGGTTGTGGGGAGCTTCTAGAGGAGCTGTGGGCTCTCCAACATTCCAGCCCTACTGGGAGGTGTGCAATGTGGGTCTGAGGGGTTCTGCTAGATAGAGGCGTGTGTCTATCCTGAACACGAT
>JBBPTU010000396.1:0-25580 GCA_038094295.1 Tylopilus aff. beelii | reverse complement strand
ATGTTCCTCAATGAGCTGAAGAGCAGACTGCCAACCCTGTACCCAGTGACCAAGAATCCGACCCACAGATCCACGTTGACACCAAGGACCTCCCTGACCCCCCACTCCACTCGTACATCCCAGAAAACCACCATTTGGAAGAGAGTGAGGAATGCTTTGGTCTTTGGGATCGCGACGAGAATGAAGAACCGTATACTCCCCATACCCTCGCCCAAATTCACGAAAGAATGGAGAGGATTATTGACGCAGCAATGGCAGACGACAACAAGGAAAACAAGGCAGCCCTCCCAGATGGATTCTCCGGAGAGATGGAAGACGCTAACAGATGGCATAACCAAATGCGTGCCTACTTTGATGCCAACCCCCAGATCTTCGACCACACCTCTATGAAAGGAGCTAAGCAATGAACCATCACCTTCTTAAACTGTATGAGCAAGGGATAAGGACAGGCCTTTGCCGAAGGGTGGTACGATAAGATGTACGGAGACGACAAGAAAGGAAAGAAGATTACCTTCAACGACATATTGGAGAACTTTCTCACAACGTTCTGCCCAGCATCCATGGAGCAACAAGCTTGGAACGCCCTCCATGCTATGGACATTAGGAAATTCAAAGGCAACTTCCACAAGTTTAGAACGGTTTTTGAGTTAGAAGCCGGAAGGGCTAAGATGAAAGACACCAAGGATGTCTTCAGGATCTTACGAAAGGCGGTGGACCTGGATACTGCCAAAGCTATGGCCCTGGTTGTTCCCCAGCCAAAGGATATGAAGGAATGGTTGGATAGGGCAGGAGCGTTCTACGACCTTGCCGAACAAAGCAAATATGACTGAGGAGGAGGAACTGGGTGGATGCCGTCCATCAGGCAGCACAACAATGAGAGAGACCCATACCAAATGGAGATAGATGCTATCCGTCTCACCCCTGACAAATGAGCAGAATGTTTCGCCAAGGGACTATGCTTCATCTGCAAGAAACCGGGTTGCTCTACATGGAACCACCCCCACAACTCCAGTGGATGATTCAGGGATGGAAACCGAAACGGGAACAAACGAAACAGGGGCCGAAACCAAGTAAGGGCGATGGAAACCAGAAAGGAATCCCAGATGCAGAAGTTCATGAAAGAACAGGGGATCTCTGAAGAAACCACAATCAAGACCCTTAGGATCTGCTACCAGAAGCATGACGAGGAAAAGGAGGACAGCAGTGACGACAAAGAGGCTGCAAATCATGTAACCACGAGTTCAGATTTTTAGAAGGGAAGGAAGGATCAACGTCTTCGCTTCCCCAGATTGCCCCTGTAATTGTAACCAGTACCAAGTCTAAATCAATGAGAATCCCCACTTCCCTTTACGCTGGTACAACTAGGAAAATCGTCGACAAACCTGCCCTGGTGGATAGTGGGGCTACCGGATGTTTTATAGATCAACATTTAGTAAACAAGGCTGGATGGAAAAAGGAGTGGATGAAGACCCCGTTAAGGGCAAGCAACATGGACGGCACCACCAATAGCAATGGCCTAATTCAACATCAGGTCACCCTGACTCTACAGATCGGGGACAAAGAACAATTACGGAAGTTTATGATTATAGATTGTGGCAAGGAGAGCCTGATCCTGGGGCTCCCCTGGTTACGGGAAACTAACCCCTTAATTGACTGGACCAAAGGAACGGTAGAACTCCCCCATGTTTTGCCAAAATTATGACACAATTCTCCAAAGGCAATCACCCAACGTTATCTGATATGATACCTAGGAATAGACCCAGACGCTAGGATAGCGAAGCTATGGAAAAAAAGGTTGGACTACAAGGCCGCCCACGCCTACCCAGTATGAAAAACCATGGTATCCACCTAGCTGGCAGCAGCTGCAGAGAAACCTATGGTGTCCCTACCTCCAGCCTATCAAGCTTATAAAGAAGTTTTCGGAGACCCACCAATAAGAGAACTCCCCCATCTAGGATCTTCGATCATGCCATAGACCTAAGCAAGGACTTTGTCCCGAAGCGAGCTAAGTCCCATCCTCTAAACCCGGCTGAGACCCAGGCATGCAGGGAATTCATTGATGAACACTTGAAGAGCGGAAAGATTGTTCCCTTGAAGTCCCCCCAAGTGTCCCCCTTCTTCTTCGTGCCAAAAAAGGACAGGAAATTGTGCCCCTGCCAAGACTATCGACACATTAACTCAGGAATGGTCAAGAACGCCTACCCCCTCCCATTGATCTCCAATCTCGTCAATAAATTGAAGAACTCCTCAATCTTCACCAAGATGGACGTCAGATGGGGATACAATAACATTCTCATCAAGCCTGAAGATCGATGGAAGGCAGCATTCATCACCCCTTTTGGACTCTTTGAACCAACGGTAATGTTCTTTGGGCTTTGTAACTCCCCTGTGACCTTTCAGGCCCTCATGGACCATATATTTGGAGACATGATTGCAGAAGGATGGTTGATCATCTATATGGACGACCTCCTCATCCATTCCCAGACCCAGCAAGAGCAGGATGAGTGGACTCGAGTGGTCTTGCAGTGGATGTGAGACCATAAACTCTACCTTAAGTTGGAAAAATGCAGTTTCAACGTATCTGAGGTTGAATACCTCGGGATGGTGGTGAAACGAGGAGAAATTAAAATGGACCCCACGAAACTGACCACAATCGAGAACTGGCAACCCCCTGCTTCAGTCAAAGCAGTCCAATCCTTCATTGGCTTCTGCAACTTTTACCGAAAGTTCATCATGAACTTTGATCTTGCGCGACCGCTCCACGATCTGACCAAAAAGGGGGCTACCTGGAACTGGTTGCCGGAGTGCGATAAGGTGTTCACCAAGCTGAAGAACGTCTTCCTGACTAAACCTGTCCTCCGCTATCTGGACACCGCTGCACTGTTTACTGTCATGACCGATGCCTCCTTACTTGCCACCGGGGCGGTCCTTATGCAAAAAGACACTGCCGGAGACCTCCACCCCTGCACGTATTTCTCTAAAACATTCAGCTCTGCAGAGCAAAACTACGACATCTATGACTGTGAGATGCTCACAGTCATCCTAGCCCTCAATGAAAGGAAACACTACCTGTCAGGAACCACTCATTCCGTCACAGTACTCACCGACCACAGGAACCTCACCTACTTTAAACACCTGCACAACCTGTCCCATCACCAAGCTCAATGGCAGATGTTCCTCCAGGACTTTGATCTAATCTGGATGGCCCTCCCTGGTACCGCAATGGGCCCTGCTGATGCTCTTTCTCAAGAGGACGACGTTGATGCGTCGCAAGATAACGCGGACGTCGTCTTCCTTCCTCCCACTGCTTTCATCCGCAGGTTGGATGTGGCTCTCGCGGATAAGATTTCCTATTCCATGGCAGACGACCCCCTCGTCCTTGAGGCTCTCCACACCATGTCCTCTTCTGCCTCCCCCTTCCCCTGTACCACTCCATCCGATTGGATGTTCATAGATGGTGCCCTCTATTTTAAGGGACAGCTGTACATTCCGGAGCCAGCACGTCAGGATCTATTGCAGCAGCTCCATCTCTCCCCCGCCGGAGGTCATGAAGGTCACTTCCGCACCCTCCTCACCTGGGTCTCCAGGGACTATTGGTGGCCCGGCCTCACCTCCCATGTCCACCACTTTATCCAGGGTTGCTTTATTTGTCAAGCAAACAAGGACAACACCCACCCCACTGTCCCCAGCCTTTCCCCCATTTCCTCCTCCACAACCCGCCCCTTCCAGCAAATTTTGGTGGATCTCATTACCAATCTCCCCTGTTCCGGCGCCTTCAACTCTGTTATGGTTGTGGTCGACCACGGTCTTACAAAGGGGGTCATTTTCATCCCTTGTTCTAAAGATGCCACTGCCACAGACGTCGCAGCTCTCTTTTTTCATCATGTCTTTCCCCGCTATGGCCTCCATGACAAGTGTATCTCTGATCATGGGGTCCACTTCGCATCCGCATTCACTAAGAAACTAGCCCAATTACTTGACTACGATGTGGCTCTCTCCACCGCCTATCATCCTCAAACCGATGGTGAAATAGAATGCGTAAATCAGGAGCTGGAAACTTATCTACATATCTTCTGCAGCAACACCCCCGAAAAGTGGAGTGAACTCCTCCCTATGGCAGAGTTCTCTCACAACTCTGCAGTACATTCGGTCACTAATGCCTCACCCTTCTCCCTAATGATGGGATATGAACCTAGGGCATACCCTCTGCTAACTAAAACTACCTTCCTTCCCGCCCTAGAAGACCGGCTACAGTTACTAGATAAGACCTGACTGGAGGCCCTAGCCACCCACCAGAAAGCCCAACAAGATATGCGAGAACAAGTGAATACCTGGTTTAAGGGATGGAAAGTAGGGGATAAAATATGGCTTGAGGCAAAAGACCTGCACATCAAGTTTGCCCACCAGAAGCTTGCCCCAAAACGAGTCAGACCCTTCAAGATCACGCAGGTCCTCAGCTGGTTGAACTATCAACTATTGCTTCCCCTGACCTGGAAAATACACAATGTATTCCACGCTACTAAACTATCCCCTGCAACCACCACCACTGAATTCGGCCCTACCTTTGCACAACCGCTGCCCCAGAATGTAGAAGGGGAATTAGAATATGAGATTGACAATATCAAGCGCCATCACTGAAAGGGAAAGGCTTGGGAGTACCTAATCAAGTGGAGAGGGTACACCGATAGCGAGAACACCTGGGAACCTGCCCAGAATCTTTCGCACGCCAAGAAAACACTGCGAGAGTACCAGAAACGCTTCCCCAAGGACTTTCCCACTCAAAAGTAACTAAGGTTGTCTCTTACCACCACCATCACCATGCTCTTGTTCTTCGACCTCTGCGCCATCACCATCTCTTATATATTCTTCTCCTTCGTAGGAGTCTACTACTGGAGTTACTGCCAACACAGCGTCCGATTCGAGATAACCACACCCAGAGGGACTTTCACCCTCTCCCTCACCCCAGTACGTTTCCCTGACACTCCAAACCCAGACTGGGACAACGCCCCAACTGCTCCCCCCACGCCTATCACGCCCTTAGCGCCACCACTACCCGAACCAGCACCAGTGGTGCCACCTGTCACGCCACCAGTTGCACCACCACCTCCTGATCAGGCCACCTTGGACAGGAACTGGCAACCACAATGGGTACCAGAGCCAGACCACCCAATGATGGAAGGAGGGATACTGCCCGATGACCTATAAAGCAACGAGGAAATTGAAGACGGGAATCACTTTCAAATGCTTGTCTACTACTGCCTCTCTGCCTCCTCCTCCCCCATCTCCCTGCTCAAAGAACAGATTGATACCTGGTTCCACAATGACTATCCTGTACCCAAGGAACTCCCCCTCTTCCTGGACCTCCTCTCCCATCCTGCCAAACATGAACTCATTGCCCAGATCATGGAGAACCCGGACCATCTCAAACACTACCAGTCCCAGTCCGCATACACCCTGGGTCCCCTTCATAACCTCATCCTTGCTGTCCACACCCTTCGCCGCGCCTCTCACGTCCTCTGCTGGACTGAGCCATCCACTGAGGAGATGACAACCACAGTCTTTGCTTTATCAAAGACCTTACTGCAACACTTTGACAAGTTGCTGGGACACGGCTTCTTGTCCTTGGTGGAGACCCTTCTGCTCTCGTTGCGATGTACCCTGGTGCACGACATGTTCCTTCAGTTCCCCCACAGCATCCTCCATGAATACCTGGTCAGGGTCTTTGAATGATGGGACGAACTGGACGTACCAGTGGACAGCCCTACGCCCACTGCCAACCCCGTCCCCACTCGAAACTCTTGCCGCCATCACAGGTGTGCACAACCTGTGGGAGAACAGGATGCTGGCTCCACAACGCCATCCGAGACTCCCATTTCATCCTCTGTTGACACCACCACCCCCACCCCCAACTCGCAATGAGGAGTATGGACAATCAACTTCGTACTCCTGAAGTCTCCTCCCAGCCCCCAGGCCAATGCCATGGCAAAGCCTTCATCCCCCCCCACCTCTGACTCCTCCACAATTCCTTCCCTTGACAGTTCCAACAATGAGGGAGGAGACACCGCCTCCACAACTGCAGATGCCGGGTGGGACCCTGCCAGGGCCCACTTGGGAGAGGCCTATCATGGTAATCCTCTCCCCCACTGAGTCGTCCAAGCCACCCTGGCCACAGCCATCTCAGGGATCAAGATGTCAGCCGCTGAGACGCCAAAGCCTGCAGTCCCCACAGCCCCCATTCCCCCTTCCCATGCTGTCACCATCACCCCCTTTGCAATTAAGAAGTGCTACTCCTGCAACCCCCCCTTTCATTTCCATCCCAACTGCCCCCACTACACCTGTCCTGGATGTAAGTGAGTTGCGCCTGGCTACACCCACTATCGATGCCTAGATAACCCTCGACCTTGTGATTACTGCAGAAAATGCGGTCATCCTTTCTGCTACTGCCCTGACTTGGTCAGTGAGGACGAACTCGAGTGGGATGATACAGACATCATCTGGAATGAGGGAGATGTCGATGGCCTGGATAGAAACTGAGCCAGTGGCTCAGCCTTGCGCAGGGGGTAATGTTATGGTTTGGGACGACTCATTGGTTCACGCCACAGAACTCAATGGAGTATTTTTCAGGGAGGGTGTTAATGTGGTAGCATAACAATATCTTGATGATCAGGATTGATAAGGCCCGAACATAGGTTCGCAACAAGAAGGTAAAGGCGAGGGTGATGATAACACAAGTATGGCAATTCTTAGCCAGGACTAGGGTCTCCCTCTGACATGAGCAGCACAAGTAAGTTATGCTTTGATTGCATAGATCTAACTAGAGTACATGAGCACTGATAGTGGCACTTTTATACATAACTATGTGGGGATGGGAAACTACTACTATAGCGAGAGATATAGTAGGAAGAGGAAAGTGTCCGAAGTAAGAATAGAACTACAAGCTCCATCCAAAGGCAATGTGAGCGGAGATGAAGAGAGAAGAAGGGAAGACATACTGCAGACTGTGCAAGGCAGTGACATGCTTCTAAAGAGTCCGTAGGGCAGTGTACAAGATAAGATGAGATCAGAAGCCAGAAAGAGAAGGAAAGTGATACGAAGAAAATAGGTACCCAGCTACTCCATGGTTGGGTTTCCCATGTCTGAATCTCCCATCAGATAGACCAGGAACATGTCCCATTCCAAGACACTGAGAAGTCCCACGCCTACTAAAGCTTCAGTAGCTTTATCAATGGTACAGTTCAACTCATCATATTGGGCGTAGATCTCATTCCAGCCCATAACAGAGGGCTGCTTCAAGTTTGGGTTTGGCTTTTTCCATGGCCATGGCCAATTCTGTGGCAGTGGTGAGTTTGGTGACAATTGGAGATCCGAGGGGTGCAAAGTGGGAGCTGAAGCAGATCATGCAGTGAATGGTTCAGTTGTCAATGCATCTTTTGACGTACTGATCTTCGGTCTCATTGTCTAGGTAGGTGAGGAGGGCAGTGTTGTTCTCAGAATTGACTTGAATGTGGCAAGGAGGGGGAGGTGGAGGTTGGAAGAATCCTGGTTTGGAGTTGTGGCATTTCTGATTGGCCAGGTGTGTCAGATAGAACTCACGGGATTGGTCAGAGGATTCGTGGATAGAGACGGTTTGGTTTTTTCAATTAATGGTTGGGTTAACTCGTCTGAGCCAGGGGATTCCTAGGATTACGTTGTGAGTTCCACAAGACATTATGTGGAAAGGGATGATGTGAGCAATTCCTTCAATATTGAGGACAAGGGTGGAAGAGAACTTTATCTTGCCTCCTTTGTTGATGGTGGAATCTACATTTCAGACAGGAATGGGGATTTTGAGGTGTTCCATGGATAGTTTGTGTTTTCATATGAAGCCCCAATTGATGCAATTGAGGTTGGATCCTGAGTCGATCAGGGCATATGTTGTGCTGTCTTGGCTATCTTGTACATTGTCTGTTGATCTGGGTTATATTGAGTGTCTCATTACAGGTCACTCTTGGCTGTACTTCAACTTGCTTCAAGTTGTCGCTGGCTCCAAATGTAATTTGACTCCTCCCAACAATCCATTCATTGCATACTACATCCAATCCTGTATGTACTTTCCTGCACATTTGGCAGCCTGAGCTCTGTCCTAGCATGTAACAAAAATTTGCCTTGTGCTGGTGGGTCTACAGTTACTACCCACGACTTGCAGGATGAGACTTACACTGACAATTTGATACACTTATATCACTTGCCTCACCTTGTTGCAAACAAGAACTCATCGGACGGTCATGGATAATTGGGTAAGTACTATGTCTATTTGTCCACCCACTGTCATGGTACTACTAGTTCTTGTATTCTCGATGATTCTATGGTGCATGAAAGTTCATGGTCTCGTAATGGACATACTATAGGGGCCCTCAGCAAGTGGTATGCGCCTGTAAATAGTATTTTTATTACCTTGCCAGTCAATGGTATTATGTCAGTGCCAGTCAATGGTATTATATTCTCACCAGTCAATGGTATTATATCCTCGCCAGTCAATGGTACTGTACTATTCCGATCGATTTGGCCACCCCTGTGACATGTGACATGGTTGGCTGGAAATCTTTTTCGACAATCAGATGTGTGACATGTGACAATAATGACATTTTGACCATACACTCGGAGAGGTGCTTGAGCAGCGGAATGGAGTGATATTGCATTTCGCCTCGTTCTATTCACATCTCCCTTCTGCAGTGACAGAGCTGACATTTCGTATGCTAGTTACTGCTGTAGTCATCACCCTGCCCCTGCGACGTGTGACAGACAAACCGGCTGGCCAACAACCAGTGCTGTGACGCATGACAAGGTGAAATTTTCGTCCAATTTGGTGCCCTTGTGACACGTGACAGACGAATTGATCAGAATGGTACAGTATTATATCCTCACCAGTCAATGGTATTATATCCTCACCAGTCAATGGTATTTTTTCCAAGCCCAGAGGGTATTACTATGACTATCAATCATGTAGTATGGTCAAGTTATCTTGTTCTACTAGTACACTGGCTAATATATTCAAGTCTACAAGTATGTCTTTAATGTTTGAATACATTAATTTGCCTTTACCTGTGTGTCTCTCTTTGAAAGTTATGTCAGTGTGTATACAAATGGTGATTTATGAATGTAAATTGTTTTGTCTACATAATGTAATGTTGTGTCATGATTTCTCTGCTGCTCTCTCTACCCATTATCAAAGATTCTTGATGCCTGAGTTACTTTGTCATGCCACTGGCAGAAGAACTACTAATCATAATCAGAGGTGGGTGTCTGTGACTCAAGCATCCTCTATAACAGCAAGTGCAACTACTCATAGATGGCTACATTGGCTACTAGTACTAATTGGAATAGTGACCCCTAAGAATGATCCATATGAGATATGTCTGTTGGCACCCAAAGTATATGCTGGTGGTAAGGGTAGAAAATGCAATGCTACATTCAATGGTAGTGAACTACTTTCTTACATTGCTGAGAGTCTCTCATTGAGTGGTCTTCATGAAAGTCACAAGCCATTGTCTACTGGTACTTATGAGTATGTAGCACATTTGCCTGTTCAAAATGCAATTGGTGTGATGCATGAAAATATTGTATTTACAAGGATACCCCTTGACATGTTGGTGGAACGATTGCCAAATAGTGTTGCACGCAAGCTCTTAAAATCCTATAATTGCTTTGTACCTCAAAGAAGTACATACTCTGATTGGGTGAAATTGGCAGTAGAAGTCATGCAAACCATGACAGTTGATGTTAAATCACCTGTTACCATATTCAAACATAAAAATGTTTCAAATAAAAAGCGCAAAAGGGATACTGTTGATGATTGTATGGAACCACAAGATCAATATCCACCTTCTCCACCATCATCCAAATTAAAAAACAAGATCATTAGATGTTTTTTGCAAAGATACATCACCTTTATTATTGGAGAAGAAAGGATGTGCTGTATGTGGCTTACTTCGTCCTAATCGTGCTTTACGCATTAAAGTATCTTCTCTTTCAGACAAAATTCTTTCTTGCCTAGTCAGAGAGCATCAATTTGTTACATGTGTTGAACGACATCATCATCTTGATCCTGTGATTGAACTTCCAGGTCCTGTTCTTGCTCCAGATTGTAATGAAATATGTGACCATTGTTGGAACTTCTTATGCAGAGGTAAATGTCCAAAGATGGCATTGGCTAATGAGATGTGGTATGGAGAAGTTTCTTCTCAGTTGAAAGACCTCTCATATGTTGAAAAGTTGTTACTGTCAAGAGTTAGGCACAATAGATGTATTGTGAAAGTTCTTAGTTCTGGTTCACATAAACTAATTGCAAATGCAATATGCTTTCATCATCCTACCCAGAAAATATATTCCACATTGCCACCACCACCATTGGATCTGGATGATGTTATTGCAATTATATTTTCAGGTCCTTTACCTCCAACTGAGGATGACTTTAAACGCACTCCATTACTGGTCCATCGTAAAAAAATCTATGATGCACTAAGTTGGTTGAAATTGAATCATAAAGATTACAGTGACTTAAACATTTCAATAGATAATCTACTAGCATATTCTGAAAAAGTGCCTCCAGTTGTAATTGATTATCATCATTCTTCTGGTGATTGATCATTAGAAGCACGCAGCAATCATGACACAGGTGATGATGATGGTACTAATAAAGGAGTCTGTCCTTTTACAGTTCATGAAATAACTGGTCAGAATTATTTAGATCTTCCTTTAGATGCACTTAAGACAATGGCCTTGCAACATTTGCAACAAGGTGGTAAAATTATAGCTATTGGTAGAGAGGACACAGCGCAAAATTTATGGAATAACATGCAACAATATCCTATGATGTTTCCATGGCTTTTTCCATATGGACTTGGTGGAATTGGTAATGAGTTACATAAAGGTAAGATATCTGATGTTATGTGTAAGAAATACATGCTTTTATATTATGACAAGTGATTTCAAAGAGATGAGATGTTTCCTTTAATTGCTTTTAATCATGAACAGATCAAGCAAGCAACAACTAGTGGTTTTCTCTTGACAAATAGGAGTTCTTTCAGTTCAGTTATTGATAGGCTATTCAGTATTGATCCTATTGTACTAAATACAATATCACATAAGATGCAATCAGGTGAGCATGTTATACCAACTACAGATGCTGAAAAAAAATGCTTTCAACTTGTTCATGATCTTGACATAATTGCAAAAGATGTCAAAGGCTCTATGACATCTAAAAAGTACATGCATAATGAAATATAGTCACTTGTAGCTTTGAAGGGAGCACCCTCTTGGTATATTACATTGTCACTGTCAGATGAAAAACATCCCATATGTATATACTATGCAGGAAATCATACACAATTTGAACCTGAGATACTTTCCCATTCAGTATGTAGAAAGCTGATTTCAGGAAATCCTGTTGCAGCTGCAAGGTTTTTTCATCTCATGATAACTATGTTTATCAAACATGTTCTTGGATCTAGCATTTTACCTGAGCATGGAAATGATATATCTATCCAAGGGATACATTGCAATTATCCACAAGGATTCTATGGTTCAACTGATGCATATTATGGTGTAGTTGAACAACAAGAAAGACTGACCCTTCATCTACACATGTTAATATGGATCAAGTCCAGTGTTACACCACAACAGCTTAGGAAGTTGATAATGTGTAAAGAGTCCAACTTTCAACGTCATTTGGTGACTTATTTGAAAGCTTGCCACAATGGAGAGATGATGACAGGTTCAGTAGAGAGTGTCAAACCCACAGAGTCTCTTCCAATCCCTCCACCTTATCGATGCACTAATCATCAATCAAATAGTTGTTCATGTCAAGATTGTGCTAACTATCTTTCATGGCTGACATCATTCAAAGAAATTACAGATGATATATTGTTTCGTACAAACTTACATACTTGTATAGGAAAAAAGGAGGCATCAGTAATAGGATCAAAGAGTTCTCAACCAAATGTTGGTTGTAAATCAAACAAATATGGTGTCTGTGAAGCACGTTTTCCTCGTTCTATCTTTCCTCATACTTATGTTGATCCCTCTATTGGTTATTTGAATCTTAAAAAGGGAGAAGTCATGATGAACACATTCACTTATCTTGTAACATATTTGTTCAGGTGCAATACTGATGTAACAAGTCTTTTATCAGGCACTGCAATCAAGGCAGTTATAGCATATATCTCAGATTATATTAGTAAAAATCCTCTGAAAACATATATTGTATTTGATACAATTCATGGTGTGTTTCAAAGAAATTCTCAGCTTGTAGGAGGTACTCTTAAATGTCAGGAAAAGACAAGAAAAATTATGACTCAAATTGTCAATTCTCTAACATCAAAACTTGAAATTGGTGCATCTTTTGCTTTATTATATCTTCTTCAAAACCCTGATCATTATACTGACCATAGATTTGTTCCATTTTATTGGATTTCATATGTGCATGAAGCACAAAGAGTATGGCATACTGATGATGTGATGATTGTAGATCAAGATGAACAATTAGTTCTTAGGCATTCTCAAAGAAAGATTCTAGGAATAAGTCCTGTCTTTGACTACATATATTGTCCTGATAAATGTGAATCGATTTGTCTTTATGATTGGATATGTAATTATCAATGTGTCTCAATTTCCTATAAGATCCAAAAAAGCATTTACAAGGCTCTAAAATGGATAATAAGATATCATCCAATCTATTGCTGTTCCAAGCAAATCATCCTTTAAAAGAGACACATGGAGTGAGAAGATTACCATCAGCTTTCAAATGGGTTCCAAACTTTCTTGGATCTTCATTGCCAAGGTGTGACAAAGGTGATAGAGAATTCTATTGTGCAATAATGCTGGCATTGTTTGTTCCATGGAGAACAGGCTATGATTTAAAGGATTCAGAGTCAACTTGGGATTCAATTTTTACTTCAAATGTATTTAACCTGCAACATCAATCAATCATGCAAAATTTAAATGTCAAATATGAATATATGGATGCTCGGGATGACTTTTCCTTTCAATGTCACAAAACAGCCAGGGCTGAAGGATATTTTCCTTTGCATCAATTTGGTATTTCAGAACACATTGTTGATGAAATAGATAGTGAACAACAAGTAGGTGAAAACATTGAAATCAAGCCTATATTTGTTGACTACCTAGGTTCAAAGTATACAAAATGGGAATATGACAAAGATCTGATAGAAAGACTGATGACTAACTCAGGATGGTTAGATGACTTGCCTTCTAATTCATTGTTGACTGAGAAACCTGACTGTGTAATACCTATGCACTCATTGGATGCTAATGCATGGCGATCCAAAGTAACTGAAGCTAAAACTAAGTTGATGGAATCTCTTAAACAAAATCTTTCAAGTACAACTGTACAGCAAGATGATAGCTTTACCCCACTGTCAAATAACAAAACTGCTGAGAAACATATCTCAGCCAATGATAAGATCGTTGATGAAAGCTATTTATATAGGTCATTTGTTCCTGCACACCAAAGACATAAAAAGACTATTGATAGTATTGTTAAAGAATTCTGCTTGAACAATGAACAAGAAAGGGCCTTTCAGATTGTTGCCAATCATATTGTATCTGAATCAGTTGATCAATTAAAAATGTATCTTGGTGGCATGGCAGGTACAGGCAAAAGTCAGGTCATTAAAGCTTTAAAAAAATTCTTCACTGATATAGGTAGGCCTTCTGAATTCTTGATCTTGGCACCCACTGAAACAGCTGCTACAAATGTTGGTGGCCACACATATCATTCCATCCTTGGTATTCATGAAAAGCGATCTAGTAGTATGAATTCTGTTTCAGTAACCAAGGAGAAACTACTTGGAGTAAAATATATATTCCTGGATGAAGTTTCTATGTTGTCATGTCATGACATATATAAGATTTCAGCTCAACTAGCAAAAGCCTTTAATAATAGTGATAGTCTCTTTGGAGGAGTAAATATTATTTTTGCTGGTGATTTTGCTCAGCTTCCTCCGGTACTTGGTGGTGAATCCAGATCTTTATATAGTGGAACTGTTGGTAACATTGTATATTCCTCATTAACACATTATGATCAAGAGTCTGCAATTGGAAAGCCTTTATGGCATCAGGTAATCACAGTAGTATTACTGAGATCAAATATGAGACAAACTACACAGTCAAGAGAAGATATCAAATTTCGCACTGTACTAAATAATATGAGATACAAAAGTTGTACAAAGGCTGACTTAGATTTTTTGCAATCACATGTTGTATCACCTTTAAAAGTACAGCCTTCACTAACATCCAAAGAGTTCCACAATGTTTCTATTATTACTGCATGGAACTCACAGAAGGATAGGATTAATGAGCTGGGATGTTTGCGATTTGCTAAAGATACTAATCAACCTTTGCTATCATTCTTTTCAGATGACACACATATTGTAAGTGTTGAGAATACTGAAAGAAAAACTGCTGGAAGCTGTACTAGCAAAAATACTGTGCAGCTTTCCTTGCAAGAACAAGAAATTTTATGGAAAAGTTCTCCCCACACATCTGACCATCTTGCTTCATGTCTTCAATTGTGTTTAGAAATGCCTGTTATTCTCCGACATAATGAGGCTACTGAACTTTGTATCACAAATGGTCAAGAGGATAAAGTAGTAGGATGGACAACCTTAAATGGGTATCATAATCAAATTATGCTAGATACACTGTTTGCTGAACTTACCAATCCACCTATCTCTGTAAATATTGAAGGTCTTCTAACTAATATTGCAGATGATATAACTTCCTCAAGAGGACTTGTATTGCCACTTGTTGGCCCACTTACTGCTAGTAAACTCAGGGATGGTCAAGAACGTGTATCTGCTACCCCTGATCTCCAATCTTGTCAATAAACTCAAACATTCATCAATCTTCACCAAGATGGATGTATGGTGGGGGTATAACAATGTCCTGATTAAGCCTGAGGACAGATGGAAGGTCGTGTTTGTAACCTCTTTTGGCCTTTTTGAACCAATGGTCATGTTCTTTGGGTTATGTAACTCACCTGTGACCTTCCAAGCCTTGATGGATCATGTGTTTGGAGACATGATAGCTGATGGATGGCTAATCATCTATATGAATGATCTTCTTATCCACTCTGCTAGTTAGGAGGACCAAGACAAATGAACTAGGGCTGTTCTTCAGCAGATAAAGGAACATAAACTCTACCTGAAGCTGGAGAAATGTTGTTTTAATGCCCCTGAAGTGGAATATCTTGGGATGATCATCAAACAAGGAGAGGTCAAGATGAACCCAACTAAGCTGACCACCATAGCAAATTGGCAAGCCCCCATGTCAGTTAAAGCCATGTGATCCTTCACCGGATTCTGTAACTTCTATTGGAAATTCATTTTGGATTTCTCCAACATTGCACGATCATTGCATAATCTCACCAAAAAGGGAGCTATCTGGGATTGGACAATGAACTGTCAAAAAGCTTTTGAACATCTGAAAGTCCTGTTCCTCACTAAGCCAGTTCTCCATTATCCCAATACCACTAAGCTGTTCACAGTCATGACAGATGTCTCACTGCTAGCCACAGGGGTGGTTCTGATGCAGAAGGATGGTGCCAGGGACCTGCACCCCTGTGCATACTTCTCCAAAACCTTTGATTCCACTGAGTGGAATTACAACATTTATGACTGCAAGATGCTCATAGTTATCCTAGCCCTTGTGGAGTGGAAACACTACTTAACAGGAACCCTGCATCCAGTGACCGTCCTGACTGACCACTGCAACCTCACCTACTTCAAGCACCCCCACACACTTTCATGCTGACAGGCCAGGTGGCAGATGTTCCTTCAGGACTTTGACCTTATCTGGACAGCCCTCCCTGATATGGAGATGGGCCCAGTGGACACCCTGTCTCATAAGGATACCTCTCAGGATAACGTCGATGTTGTCTTTCTTCCCCTTTCAGTGTTCATCTGGGGCCTAGACATCGCCCTGGCAGACAAGATTGCTGCCTCTACCCCTGCAGACCCCCTAGTACTACAGGCCCTTTCTGTCATCTTCTCCAAGTCATCTTTCCTCCCTTGTACCAACCCAACAGACTGGTCCTTCATCAATGGTGCCTTGTACTTCAAGGGACACCTTTATGTCTCCAAGCCTGCATGACATGACCTCCTGCACCAGCTACATGGCTCCCCTGCCAGGGGCCATGAGGGCCACTTCTGCACCCTGGCCTATGTGTTATGATATGCATCCTGTTGGTCTCATCTCCTTTGTTCGTCTAGGAGCAAGCAGTATACGTAGACGATTACTAGCAAGGCTTGATAGAGGAAGTCCAGTTCTGCGAGGGTCTCACTGGAAGAACCTATCTTTTCAGTGAATGAGATGAGAACGCAGGTGAATTGCATAGATCAAACTAAAGTACAGGGCGCTATCTATGGGTATTTATACGTAAGTATTTGGGGATGGGGAAATGTAGCCATAACTAGAGATATGACTATGGGAGAGGATCAGCGTCCTTGGGAAAGCCAAGTCAATGACATGAGATTACTTCTCACGTCAATGGGAAAGCATATAAGGTAAGTGGGAACGGTTAAATAGAGTCTGTATGGTGGTGTACAGGATGGAGTAAGCATGAGTGAAGATTGCGGTGAGGGCCCACGTGAAACATGGAATAGAGAAGAGAGAAACAATCAAACCAACCATGGAGTCAGTCTACAACTTCCCAATCCATAGCGAAGTGGTCTTCTATGGTGTCCCATGGGAAGTCCCCTCCAGGGAGCACTTCGCCGTCGACATAGGCAACAACTCCTTGGTAGAACCCATTAATGATGGCTTCTTGAAGTGCAAAGTGGAGGTCTTCTTGATGGTGTGCCATATCCTGCCAAACCATAACACTATGTCTCTTGAGACTATTGGTGGCTGGGTCTCACCTCCCATGTCCACCACTTTGTTCAGGGTTGTTTCATTTGCCAGGCCAACAAGGTTAACACCCACCCCACTACTCCAGGCCTTTCCCTGATTCTGTCCTCTGCCTTCCGCCCCTTCCAGCAGATTTCAGTGGACCTGATCACCGACCTCCCCTCTTCTGGCCCCTATGATTCTGTCATGGTCATGGTCAACCATGGTCTTACAAAGGGGGTAATTTTCATTCCATGTACCAAGTTGGTGTCTGCAAAAGACATAGCCATGTTATTTTTCAAGCATGTCTTTCCCCATTATGGCTTACACAACAAATATATCTCAGATAGAGGGGTACACTTCACCTCTGCCTTTGCAAGAGAGCTGGCTCAACTGCTGGAATATGATCTAAAAACTGAATGGGCAAGGCGTGGGAGGGGAGTGTTACAAACTTACACATCACATATTTCGCGTAGCTCACTTACTCTCATGTGGGATGCCTTATATATCTATGTTTTGCCATGTGATTTGCTAATGGTAGTCATCGTATGTAATGTATTCCTGGACCCGTAGGGGACAGGTTTCAAAAGTAAGAATGCGTGAGAAAACACAAAAAATGACAGTGTGGAAAGCTTGGCTGTCATTTCGCGTTTCTGTTTGTGCTTGTCGCTTTTCCACCGTGCTCTTTCAAGCTTGCTCTCCCCTTATACATAGTCTATGGAGCTTGGCAATGCATCTTTGGTTGTTCAGGACGTGTTGGTCGTGTGTGAGGACTTGAATCGTGACCTAGATGTGTCGTCTCGTCTGATAAGTGCCTCACTTCTCAGGTCGTCCTTTGATTTCCTTGGTCCATCCTCTACCACCTCTGTTTCTACTCTGTTTCCTGGGATAGTTGTCGTACGTTTTCTGTCTTTAAGATCTTTACTCTCCTTATTTCCCTTCCTGTCTTTGGTTGCTTTGGTTGATGTGGCGACAGTCCACCATATTGTGTGTCATCGTCGCTGGCAGAAAACCCGTCTAACCAGTGAGTTGTCCCAGCATGACTGTACTCTTGATTGTGTTTCGCACCTCGACTTTGTCTTTAAGGAGCGTCGCAGGCGTAGACAACCGGCTCGCATGCTTGCGCCCACTGGCGAACCTCCACCGCAGGTCGTCTACACTCTGGTTGACTCTACAGAGCTCAGTCAGTGGTCCCAAGATGGTGTGCATTACATTTCCTCGGGCTTGCTGCGAAATCGTTGCCGTCTATCTCTTGGATCTGAGTCCCCCCTCATGGTGGTTGTCCATCTTCCGGTGCTAATGGAGTTGTATTCACTGTCATTAAACGAGATTGACTACCTATTGGGTGTGCATTCGGTGCTGTGCTCAAGTTCGGCGGGTGCTGATGTTAAATTGGCTTGACTGCGAATGCATTACTGTTCCGAGCAGCAAGGTTGTCCAAGTGCTGTACCTTTCCAATGGTTGCCCCTTGCAACGGATGCTATCTCAAAAGAACCTTCCTCCCAGGAATGTTATGAATTTCCTGAGCTTGCTGGTGATGCGCTGCAGGCTAGCATCATTCACGAATGGCAAGACCGTATGAGTGTTGGTGCACAGTTACGCCGGCCGTGTTGTGTGTGTGCCCAAAGGTTCAAGTCGGCTGAATTGAAGACCGTTCCATCTGAGTCTATAGACTTGTCTTTGCTCAGGAACCCTTTCTTACCGGCTGACGTTCTACCACTGTCCTATGATATGCGTTTGTATGATTTCGCAATTTTGTATGTGAAGGGTTTGCACTCACCGTGGCAGCGTGGCGATATTGACTTGTGTGTTTCTTGTTACCGTTCACTAATAGAGAAAAAGAAAATGCCTCTCGACGCTATAGCGAATTTTCAGTACTATGCTTATGAGCGCCTTCCTGCAGATGTTTCTGATGCTTTCCGTCAAGCCTCGTTGTTTGACCTGATGTTGGTTGCTCGCGCACGAGCTACACGTGTGACGTATCTTCTCTCTGATAAGCATCGTCTCAGCAGTGACTCCCGAGTTACCCAGGGATACGTGAAAGGAAATGTTGCTGTTCTACCACAAGATACTTTACAGCTTCGTGATGTGATCCCGCCTTCCCCTTTCGAACAGAGACGAGCAATGTGTGCTCTCTTTGTGTCGTCGCATACTAAGGTTACTGCAGAGTCCTTGAAAAACTACCCACCTGTCCTCGTCAACAAGGGCGTTGTTCGTTGTCTCGCAAACTTTCTTGTATCTCGCAACCCTTGGTACAATGGTGTGGTCGCAGTAAATGATGAGGAAATTGAACGTTTGTATACAGGTGATGCCTCTCATGGCTTTCCGCAAGGCGTGGAGATTGCATCTTTGTGCGACAGTGAAAGTAGAGGCTGCTCATCTTCTGATGACTCTCCCAGCCGTGTGGATGAGGATGACCTGAGGGCGCGCTCACAGCCCGAGCAGGTGAATGATCTTAATGATCTGTTGCTTGACTCTGTAGGCTACACCGAGGGGGATCACACTCCGAACAACCTGCGTATTATGAAAGCGTCGGCGCTTGCGTGGTGCCTTGACCGTAAAAGATTCTTGCAAGTGCGAAGTGGCAGTGATCTTATACGAGAGGACCATCCCGGCCTGTTGACTTGGCTTTTTCCGCACTTAGATCCTTTCGGGATCGGGGGTTTCTGCGAGCCAAATAGGTCAGAGTCAGGCCATATCTCTTTTGCACGTCAACTTCGCAACCTACTTTTACACGATGATTCGAAATTTGAATCAGACCCCTCTTTTGCTTTTGCTTGCTGGAACATTTGTAGGAAGCAAGAGGTAAACCGTTCTCTGAGCTTCCGGATTTCGGCGTCCTCGCGATTTCAGCTCGGTGAACGTTTATATAAGATTGCCCCTGTGTTGACGGACATGATCCGTCTGTGGCAGATTGACCCACATGCTCAGCCTGTGAACGAACCTCAGCGTGAAGCTCTACGCCTTTTAAAGCGGTTACAGGTGGTATGCAATTACTCACCTGGCACGACAGGGTATAAGCTTTGCCGCCGTAATGAAATTAGAGCCTTGATTAGAACATTTGGGACGCCTGCTTTATTTATTACGCTGAACCCTGCTGACGTTTGGAACCCTTTGGTGGGCTTACTGGGTGATTTCTCTGTTGCCGATTGGCAATCGATGACTTACTTTGACCGTGCCTCTTTCGTGGCTCGCCATCCTGCAATAGCTGCCGTTTTTTTTCATGAGTTAATGAGTGGTTTCTTGGAACATATTATTAGATTTGGTTCGGGGGGTCCTGGTCTGTTTGGTGAATGCATTGCTTACTATGGGATGGTGGAGGCTCAAGGGCGGGGTACTCTGCATTGCCATTTTATGTTATGGTTGCGAGGAAATCCAAACCCTCAGTTGTTGCGTGATCGAATGCAGGTGGATGATGCCTACCGGCTGGATGTTATTTCCTGGCTGGAAAATCATATCAAGTGTGAACTTCCCGGTCAAGATTCTGTAATTACGAACCCTGTTAAGCCCTCTTGGCCGGAAGGTTCAATAGATCCTCGTATCCAGATCGAACCTCAATTGAAGGATTTGACAGAGCAGGAATTTGTGGTAGCCTTTCGTGATTTTGTCTCTTCACTCGCTGTGGTTTGTAATTGGCACGAACATACTGATACCTGTTGGAAACACTTGAAACCTGGTGAACCGAGGGACGACAGTCACTGTCGTATGAGGATGAATGGTGAGACTAGGGCTGTGACTGAGATTGATGAAGCTACCCAGTCCGTTCTCCTGCGCAGATTACATCCCCGAATTAATAATTTCAATGAAGTCATTATCTTCCTTCTCAAGTGCAATATGGACATTAAATATATTGGGTCGGGACCCGCTGCAAAGGCTCTTGTGTTTTACATCACAGACTATATTACAAAGAACAGTTTAGCTGTTCATGCCGGTCTCGATGCCATCAAGTATGCTATCCGGCGGAATGCTGACCGAGAGTTTGCATTCACTGACTCTCGAGCGAAGGAGAAAAGTTTGTTCGTTAAGTCTGTGCATGCTCTCATGGCCCGCCAAGAAATGTCACATCAGCAGGTGCTTAGTTATATTGTAGGGGGAGGAGATCATTATAAAAGTCATACATTCTATACTGTTTCATGGGATCAGTTAGATAAATACTTTACTGAAATTGATCCCCAAGTGCCACCTCACGAGCTGAATGGATCCCCTGAGAGTGACGCTACTGTGTCAGTCATGATTGACAGTACAAACGTCCATGTCAATGACATACTCTGTGATTATGTGCACCGGCCTGAGTGTGAACCTTTCGATGGTCTGTCATTCTGGCGCTTCTGTGAAATGACGGAGAAGATCCGGATCTCTTCTGAGACAGATCGACAAGCAAACATTGCAAGTCGCTTGGAGGCGCGTCGTCAAGTCAACCCTCTGTCTCGATGTCCCGGTCGGAAAGCAAGTGAACGTGGTCATTTCCTCCATGGACACCCTAAAAAGGATACATACATGATTCGGTTGCGTTCTGTGCCTCGCGTGGTCACCCTGACAGGACGCAGGGTTCCTCGTGATTCTGTCTGTCCTGCAACTCATGGTATCTGGTGTCGTGCCATGCTGATCCTGTTTAAACCTTGGCGTAGGGAGGTGGATTTGCATCACGAAGGAGAGCCTTGGGCTGTGGCATATGACACCACAACGTTCGGTTCGTATGAGAGCAATATCATTCTTAATTTTAATGTTGAGAGCGAGTGTGAAGATGCTCGTGATTTAGACCGTCGTGAAGGGCGAATGTCAGGTACCCTCTTGGGATCTGATTTGGTTACCCCTACTGATCTCACCTTACCCGACTTAGACAGCTTGCAAGTGTCTCTGCTTAATGCAGGTTTGTACGAGGGGGATAGGGTGCCTGACGATGTCCAACAAGAGGTGGATATGTTACCTTCTTCGGCCAGGGATGTTATCATTGCGCTTGAGAAAGCTAAGATGTTTCATTTACCTGAAAGCGGCATCCCGGACCGGAGTTCAACCGAAACTGACAGTTGCTGTGGGGTGGTAACCAACCTAGATGCCATTACAATTGAGCGCCACATGAAGTATATGCAGTCTCTTAAGAAAAGACGCAGGGAGGAGAATGATGACCCTTCAATGAGCCATACCTCAAAACGGCAGCGCTGCGTGCAGGCAAATGTGCAAGTCACGGACTTGCCTGATCCTTATTTAGCAACGAATGTACATATCCATCCTATGTCAGTCGAAGAGGTAATTCTACATCATGTGATTATTGAGAAAGGGATCGCCAATAATCCTGACCAGTACCGTGCTTTCAAGATAGTAGGCGACCATTTCATTACTCACAGTAAAGAGCAGCTACTCTTGCACATTGCAGGCATAGGGGGGTCTGGGAAATCTCATATCATTAATGCTCTTGCAACACTATTTGAACGGCTAGACGCACGAGAAAAACTTTGTGTCACTGCGCCGACAGGCTGTGCAGCTGTCCTTATAAATGGCCACACTATTCACTCACTCACTTTACTGCCGAAAGGCCGTCGTTCTGTTTCGCAGGCCGAACTTGAGATGATTTGGAGGGATGTAGAGTATCTAATCATTGATGAAATCTCTCTGGTATCGGCACAACTGCTGAGTGATATTTCTCACCGGTTGTGTATGGCAAAGTCCGCCGACCCTGTGGCTGCTTCGAAGCCTTTCGGGGGAATCAATGTTATCTTCACCGGGGATTTCGGGCAGCTTAAACCAGTAAATGACCACGCTTTGTTCAGTTACCGACTGGTGAAGAAACTTACAGCTAACATAACCGAAACGTCTGTTGGCCAAGGAGGCCTCCACGGTGCTTTTCTTTGGCGATCAATCACGGATGTTGTGGAGCTCACTGAGAATTGGAGGGCAAAGACGGACCCTGCTTTTGTTAATCTACTAAATCGTGTCCGTAAAGGGATTGCTTGGGACGGTCTGAAACCTCTCTCGCCTGCTCAAGTAGGTACCGGGTCAAATTTTAGTGAGTCGGACTACAATGTTCTAAGTAAGCGAAGGTTACAATACCTTGCAGTCAATGATCCAAGTGCTTGTGGCGCTTTTAGTGAAGCTCCCATTATTGTCGCTGAAAAGTCGGTCCGAGATGCAACCAATTACCGCAAGACATTAAGCTTTGCACACCATACTAAAGTAGATGTTCACTTGTATCATTCGGATGATACGTACCACAAAACTTTACCCTCGGATGCTATACGCCGTGGGCTTTGGAACCTTCCGTCAAGTAAGAGCGAGGACTCCCTGGGATTATTACCTTTGTGTCCTGGTTTGCCGGTGATGGTGACTGAGAACCTTTCGCTACAACACAAGGTCGTTAATGGCAGTGAAGGGGTTGTTGAACACATCTTCTATCGAATGGACGATGCAGGCCGCAGATTCGCGAGTTGTGTTTATGTGCGTATCCCTGGTTGCACCGTTTCTGCCATTCCCGATAAGCCCGATGTTGTTCCTGTGACTCCTGTCGCGACATACTTTAAATTCGTCGATAATGAGGGTTCTGCTTACAAGATTTCCAGACGGCAACTCCCCCTCCTTCCTGCCTTTGCTTTCACGGATTATAAAGTACAAGGCCGCTCCATGAGTTCTGTTATTGTTGATTTGGCTGGATCACGTAGTTTACAAAGTGTTTATGTAATGTTATCGCGGGCCAAGGCGCTATCGTCTCTCGCTATCCTGCGCTGGTTTCCAACACACAAATTGTATGCCAGGCAGTCGGAAGAATTTTCTGCTGAGCTGGAACGCTTAGCTATGCTCACAAGACACACTCGTGAAACCTTCGATGCACCTAAATTAATATCTACGACATCTGACACCAATTCGCTGAAGGAACAGGACCTCTCGACCGTCTAGTAGAACATGGATTGCCCTCCGATTGTTGTACTAAAAGGCTTTAAGACTTCGTAAGTTTCACCTTCACATGCTCGCCCACCAAGATGCCAAACTACAGCCCTTCGGTCTTCAAAACACCTCTCTGCTACATCAGCCTGAGCTTGGGTTATTCTACTCTGAACAGGAATATAGAGGCACCCACCGTCGAAGGTAGAGCGGATCGTGTGCGGACAGTCCCACGATTTCCTACACAGGTGCGATGACTGTGTACTTTCGGCGACTTGCCAGTCTTTCGTCGACGATGCTAACTGAAAGCCTCGTAGTTCATATTTGTCGTAGCAGATCTGTGTTCTCCTTGATGGCGCTCCGTTGATGAAAGGTATGCAGCTTTTGATGGCTCGACCTTGATTCGTCAACAAAGGATATGCTGAAAAGAACCCTTCCGACGAGACAAAGTTCATGACCGCAGTCAAATGAAACTTGAAAATCGGAGCAAGGGGAGAAATCTTTGATGACTCGATTACGTCAATCATTCGGTCTCCGTTGGTGAGTTTCATGATAGTCGCTGTCGCCCTGCTTGGTCTGTACTGTGTAACTTGTCCAGGGCTGAACACAGGGACATAACCGTTTTGGCGCAGCCGGAGGAGTACTCTGTACAACCGGTTCCATGGGACGTACAGGTCCATGTTGTTCGGCTTCCAATTTGCAGCAGGATCAAACATGTAGAGCGCGCTTGATCCCGATATAACTGCGCAGTGCGTATCCATTATGTCGATGAACTGAGCAGGATGGACTGCAAATTCACGAAGGAGACTTTCGAGACGATCATACAGCACTTGGGTCATTGCTGCCAGGTTACGCTTCGTGGTTGCGCCGTACATTGCCAGATCCACAACAGACAGTAGGCTGACGATCTGTTGTGCCACTTCTGCTGGCAGCCGATCGACAATCATTCCATTAGGCCAACGCTGCTTTTTAAGGTTGATGGTCATTACCTTTCTTTTTTGGTAAAAAAAAGGGAGCACTCACATTGCTACAGAGCTCGACGCGATATGGGCTTGCCTCGGATTGAACCTTCACTTCTGGGCGGGACTATCACTTATGAGTTCACCCGATCTCTCTTCACCATCTGTAGCTACTCACCTGTTTCTGTACCTCTGGAACACCAAAGGGAAAAATTGAAACAGGAAAACCACAAAGTTGATGTTTCGTCATGTTCTGGAAATGAGGTGAACATCTGATGGTCGATAGTTTTGCTGATGGTGTCACTCACTATGTCGTACCAGACGTTGCTGCCTTCTGTGCTCAACTGCGCGCTCCTCTATAAATCTCACACTCCATATGTCTGCATCATGCTTTGACTGTTGCAAATTCTGCTACACATGTGCGATGCAGACGCCTTTCAGTGGTCGCACGTCCATGTCACCAGAAATACAAATGGTTGGCTCTCAAGGTCCGCAACACTTCAAGTTACAGAAACCCCCCACACCGCCATGTCCTTCATGCAAGGTGCCCATTTTACTTTGGCCCTTCCACTGGCATACGTGTTGAATGTCTTACGTTCACAGGACCTGCTGCCTCTCACGTCACCAATCTACTCGGGAATGCCGTGACGCAATTACTTGGCCCTGGGAGCCTGGAAACCGTGTTCGATGTCCCTGCTGACTATCACGTTGTAACGGAGTGGGCAATCATAACCTATAACCCCAATGCGTCCAAACGCATTCGATCCTTTATCCTCGTTTACAAAAACCCTCTCAAAGAGGACCCTCCTCTTTTCATGCCTGTCACACTGAGATTGCAGGGGATCCTTGGTGTGCATAACTTTA
>JBBPTU010000395.1:0-25588 GCA_038094295.1 Tylopilus aff. beelii | reverse complement strand
GGCGGGTCTTCATCTGGATATATATCATCAGCATTTTTCGGAGGTACGTTGTTTTGGAAACTCAAAGCCCAAATGTATCTCACAATCACGTTGATGGGCAGGTTTAATGATAGGTCGCGTAGTTCTGTTATCGCTCAACCAGAAGGTACGTACTCTATATGTCACCATCCCTCGTTGTAACCAGGACTTTTCAGGTGGGAGAAAGGAGGGTCGTATTTCTTTATGCTCTTCTTGCCATGGGACTAGAGCTAGTCGTCTGGTTAGTGCCATCGTTTGTTGGCAATGTGGTATGTATATCGATCATCGGTGTCCTGCTCGGCCCAATATATCCAATCGCGATAAACCACGCCGGACGCGTGTTGCCAGCACGTTTGCTGACCGGTGAAGTCCCCCATCTGTACGAAGAGGAAGGTACTAATGTGTGCGTTGTAGGGTCGCTTGGATGGATATCTAGCTTTGGTCAAGTGGGATCGGCGTTGTTTCCGTTCATGACGGGTGCCATCGCGTCGAAAGCGGGCATCGGGACGTTGCAACCCTTGTGAGTGTGATGAACCCCTGTCCTATCCGTTCTGACATTACGTATAGGCTGGTAGCGATGACTGCTTTCATGACAGCCCTTTGGGCGATCATTCTAAGCAAGAGCTCACGGCCCACGAACTAGTTATGTGAATCAATAATCTTGCTCGGATATCGCTGCAAGATGTCCACGTGCTGTCCTCCCAGTGGTAATTGTGACTGGAGGAATGTTCACCATTGGAATTTAGCCTTATAATAGTCCCGTCGATCTCTAGTGAGAGATCGGACGTGGGTCATCATTTGAAGGTGTTCAAAATGTTCAAGATTCCCCCGAGCCACTGTAGCCAGGAGTCCGGCTTGAAGTGCGTGACCAGTCGTAATTACCTTCCACTCTTGACCTGGCCATCACTGATTTTCGACTTACGCTTATGGCACCCCTCATTGTCGCCATCTAGTCTATTTCAAACCCTCGCAATTCCACTGTCTCGTTCTCATCATCATTAACTGGTTTTGGGCACCACCGACTCACGCCGCCGCTCGTTGCCCTCCTGCTTGGTTTCAATGCCATCTAATTCTCTCCCTGAAAAGGCAAACTGTTCACCTCATGCTCCAGCTTGAAAGGCTGCATTTCTTGAACATCTTGCCCATGTCTTTAGCTTAGTTTTCGTCCATGCACTCTGTTCATACTGGTTCAGATCTACTGGCTTGTTCCTGTTCCAGTTCCCATTGGTGTTCACCCTCTTGTACAGTTGTACTTCTGTTGTACCCCTCTTATAATGGATGTGAATGCACAGCACATGTGAGAATGATCTAGCCACCACTCTGATAGCACTGCCATTGGAGGTGGTCTTTGATCTGAGATATGAATCCCTGGCTTGGATCTTATAAGGTTAATGTAATGATGCTACATTTTGGTGTGAGAGGTCATGCATATAAGTTAGTACTACCCAACCAGGCTCTACCTGTTATTGAGGATCATGGAACAAGGAGATCTAGACTACTCTGATCTCCATAGCCTGACTGGCAGCCATAATGCCTATGTGGAGTCTAATGAATTAAATTTTTGCTTACTAACTTAGCAGACATGCTCATAATACTGGTACAAGAGTGACACAAATGCTAGCAAAAACTATGGACTTTTCTTATCAGTGTTTTACTGGTGTGAACATGTCAGATCCAACAAGAAGTCCAGAACTCTCCAAACAAAGAAGTGTCAATGTTAGAATCAATAACCTCACTAGAAGAAATGAGGAAAGGAGGGATTGGAAGAGGTAAAGGTATTCTGTTCCATGGAGCTAACCAACCAAAGTAATTGCTGTCAGAAGATTGAAGCCAGCTGTCCTTTTGATACAAACTATCAAAGAAAGCAAGGGTTTCAACATTCCACACTTTGATATAACCATCAGCAGATCCAGAGAGAATGTGTAGTCCATTAGGTGAATAAGTAACAGACAAAACTGAAAAAGTGTGTCCCTGGAATGGACCTGCTACAATCTGGCCAGTGGTTGCATCCCAAACTCTGATGGTATTGTCAGAAGAGCCAGAGACAATCTTGGTGCCATCGGGTGAATAGGCAACAGATAAGACTGAATCTGTGTGTCCTTGGAATGGACCTGCTACAATCTCCCCAGTGGTTGCATTCCAAACTCTGACAGTGTTGTCCAAAGAACCAGAGACAATCTTGGTGCCATCAGGTGAATAAGCAACAGACAAGACTGAAAAGGTGTGTTCCTGGAGTGGACCTGCCACAATCTCCCCAGTGGTTGCATTCCAAACTCTGATAGTGTTGTCAGAAGAGCCAGAGACAATCTTGGTGCCATCAGGTGAATAGGCAACAGACTTGATTGGATCTGTGTGTCCATGGAATGGACCTGCTACAATCTCCCCAGTAGTTGCATCCCAAACTCTGATAGTCTTGTCCCAAGAGCCAGAGACAATCCTGGTGCCATTAGGTGAATAGGCAACAGACCAGACTGAATCTGTGTGTCCCTGGAATGGACCTGCTACAATCTCTCCAGTGGTTGCATCCCAAGTCCTAATGGTGTTATCCTGAGAGCCAGAGACAATCTTGGTGCCATCAGGTGAGTAGGCAACAGACCAGACTGAATTTCTGTGTCCATGGAATAGACCTGCCATGATCTGCCCAGTGGTTGCATCCCAGACTCTGATAGTCTTGTCCCGAGAGCCAGAGACAATCTTTGTGCTATCAGGTGAATAGGCAACAGACAAGACTGAAAAGGTATGTCCCTGGAATGGACCTGCCACAGTCTCCCCAGTGGTTACATCCCAAACTCTGACAGTGCTGTCCCGAGAGCCAGAGACAATCTTGATTCCATCAGGTGAAAAGGAAACAGAGCCAACTGAATCTATGTGTCCTTGGAATGGGCCTGCCACAATCTCCCCAGTGGTTGCATCCCAAACTCTGATGGTTTTGTCCCAAGAGCCAGAGACAATCCTGGTGCCATCAGGTGAATAGGCAACAGACCAGACTGACTCTGTGTGTCCCTGGAATGGACCTGCCATAATCTCCCCAGTGGTTGCATCCCAAATTCTGATGGTCTTGTCCCCAGAAGCAGACACAATCTTGGTGCCATCAGGTGAGTAGGTAACAGAGTAGACCCAATCTGTGTGTCCCTGGAATGGACCTGCCACAATCTGCCCAGTGGTTGCATTCCAAACTCTGATGGTCTTGTCCTTAGAACCAGAGACAATCTTGGTGCCATCAGGTGAATAGGAAACAGAGAAGACTGAATCTATGTGTCCCTGGAATGGACCTGCTACAATCTGCCCAGTGGTTGCATTCCAAACCCTGATGGTCTTGTCATCAGAACCAGAGACAATCTTACTTCCATCAGGTGAATAGGCAACACAACTGACAAAACTAGTGTGTCCATGCAAGGTATGAACCTCTGCTGGCCAGCTGTCAGGGTGTCTTGACATCACAGAGACATGTTTTTGCAGGTGGTCAATCCACAGTTTCCACAGGGAAGAGTTGGTGGGGGTTTGGGGCATAGCTGATAGATATAGGTGAGGAGTGGATCTTCTCAGCACAGGTGCAAACACTTGGATGAATTGGAATCCTTCTGAACCTAGTCCTGCAAGCTCTGGGTCCTGATATTCTTTAAGTATTTGTTGAAATCCTTCATGTAGGTCTTACCTTGCTCCACTGTCTAAGCTTTGTGCAGGTCTCCAGGGCAGATAGGATGGTTGACAAGGGGGCAGAGAGGGAGAGGAGGCTGATGGCTTCAAGCCAGTAGGGGAATTTGACCTTGAAGAAGGTTGTCACTTCACTCCCCAGGTCTGGAGTATACTCAACATGATGCAGGTGGTCCATCCAGTATAGGCAGGAGTAGGCAAGTTGGGGAGGTATGGCTTTATTGACACGAGCTGGTAGTTCTGGGACAGTGGCATTTGGGGTCCGAGAGTCCTTGAGGTTGCAAATGTTGAACTTGAGGGTGTTCTGCATACACATGAGCATGGCTCGTCCAAGACAGAGGGAATGCTGGAGTTGAATGGGGACATGGAACACGAAACTGCAGGTTTCGTCGAGTAAGAAATCACGGAATGAAGTATGAAGCGGACGGATGGGCTTCTTTTCATCAACTACACCATCTAACAATGATCCAAGCAGTTTGATGACATTTCGGACACGCAGGCGTCCATCAGGCAGGTGGCCATCAACGAGAGCGGACAAGGATGTGATGGAGAGAGGTTCATGAAGTACAAGTACCATCGCCATCACTTCCCGGAAGCGCTGCTGAGCTATGTCACCGATAAACCGTTGTTCCAGGATGGTCCTGTAAAGCCTGTCTAAGGGGTGGATACCCTTGGTTTTTTCGGATTCCACTACAAATTCGAACCGCTCCTGCACGTCGAACACCTCTGCACCATCTCCGACTCCACGAATGAAGTTGCATGCTGTGGAAGCATACTGGAAGAGTTGCTGGGAATGGTGGACGAGAAGTCGGCACCACTCCTTGTTTGGCCGGACAGATTCCAGATCGGCGATATGTCCAAGAAGAGAATGGTGGATGAACTTCTCAATATCCCCATCGACAGTGCATAAGGGAACATTGCCCATCTCCTTATGGACTACCTGTAGTCCAGGCAAAAGTTGGGTGATGATGTCTGTTTCGGGGCGGGCGGTAACGAGGAAGTGAAGGTTGGAAGGAAGGGCGTTGTCCATGATCTTTCGAGAGAGTGTCTGGAGAAGAAGTTCGCGATGAGGTGGATTCCCGCTTTCGTCCAATGCGTCGATGACTACTACTAATGGTCCGATACCATCAACGGTCTGACCAGGCCCGATGATGAGCTTCTCCACTTGCACGAGAGGTGATTTTGACGTCCGAAGTGCTTTAGCATCCTTTACCGCCAGCCACAACGCCGACTTGTACTGTGGATCGTGGTCGGCCAGGTCACGTGCTATGGTACTAAAAAGATTTGTCGGGTTGCGGTTCGTGACGTCCGCACGAGAGAAGCAATACGACGAGCCCAGTCTACCTAGCTCCTCGAACCGTCGCGCGACGGTGTGAGCAACCGCAGACTTGCCAGATCCGGCCACACCAGTGAGAAGGCACACTCGTGGGGCATCGTCGTCAGGATTGTTCAGGAAATCATATATTTCTTCCAAGAACGCCCCACGCGTCCCTAGCAAGCATTCCTTCTCCGGCCGGAAACTAGCCCCTCGCGCGTATTCTATGTCGTTCAAATCGATCGATTTCTCTGCAGTTAGACATAGTTAGTATCATGTCGCAATCTTCAGAACGCCAGCCTACCAATATCTTCGACGACGTTCATCATGCGAAAGACGGTTACTCCGGTTTTCACTGCAACTCCATCTGAAAGACTAGTCTTGAATTCTTTGAGTTTGTCCTCATAAGCCGTGATCTTTGCCTCGACGTCGGACATCGAGTATTTTCCCATACGAATCCCTAGGCGCCGAGATTAGTAACGGCGACTATAAAGCGAGGTGTCTACCAACAGAAGCTATCCTTTGAATATTCTGCAATGAAGTACCCGCATTCCGTGACCTGTTGGGTCAGAACTTTGATGGTCTTCTGGTGCTTTTCGATCTCATTCAAGAACTGAACGTCCTCGACGAATGAGAAGGCATCGCTCATCGTTCCCGCCAAGCGAACAATCCGGTCGTCGCGCTTTTTCTGTGTTATAAGCACCTGACACCGAACGTCATCAGCCATCACTCTGATGGCAACGTACAGAGCATTGGGGACGAACTTTGTTTGCAGCGGAGAGGACAGACAAGGCCAGCGATACATAAGGATGGATCTGCAAGGTGGTTATACCACGACGGAGCCAAAATACCGAGCACTGAATACCTGTGTAATGCCGGACAAGATCGTATTCAGCGTCTGCATTCTCTCCAACAGAACAGGCCATGTGCTCTCGAATGTCTGTACTGAGACTGCTTCCTCCGCTCTAGTAACGGCATCCATGGCCTGAAGTTGGTCTGCATCTAAACCCACACGTGGACCTACGATTAACGAAAACTTGATCGTGACTGCGTCAGAATCAGAGGTGTCCTTGCGGAGAGCGGCCTCGAGCACTTTGGTCGCAAAGCTCGTATCAATAAGACGAGTTAGATGATGTATCAACGTACCTCCGTTTGTTAATCGACCCAACACCTTGCTAATAGTATCGGAGAATGTCCCGATGTGCTTATCCTCTCTGCAGCAGATACGGTGCTTCTGATAAACGTTGGCGAGGAAAATGGAATGATCGTCTCCATCGCTGATGGTAGTCGGTTCCCTGAAGGAAAAAAAGAGAAGATGTACTGACAAATGAAAAACATCTTTCCAAGAAGTTCGACCCTCTCTTTCCTTCGCCTTCCCCGTCGACCTCATGGTATCACCGAGGGAAATTTGGACATAGTGTCGTCTTGCAGGCCATAGCTTCCTCCGAGCTCTTCTGTGAAGCTCGATTTCTGAACAGGATCAGCTCCTACGCGGTAGAAACCGTGCGTCTCGACCATACCTCTCACAGTGACCGATTTTGCCCTAGACCACGTTCATTGACGTTCAGTGTAGACAACGAACGTGAAAGATATACGTACCCGTCGCTAGCGTCCGGTGCGTTCATTGTGTTTGGCAGTCTGGTAAGTATACGGTGAGCAGTAAGAGCGGTATACGAGGCACGAAGTTACTGGGGGCCGAATAAACCACCCCATAAGGTTCCAATGCGGCACCATGCTGCACGGTCTTTGGTCTGTAGACCGTATTTTGGACATCCAATTCGACATCGGACATCCACTCTTACGACTCCTTCACCTGCCAACATCCCAATGGTACAGATGTCTTTGGACTATCGAGGGAATCGCGTTCGTTCGCGCAGTCCGACGTACGGCCGATGTTGATCGCAACATTACTTTCCAACCAGCGGGGCCTCGCTCAAAAGAAGAGTGTTGGTAGGTCAAAGGCAATATATAAGCCAAGTACGAAGATAATCATTTGGACTCGGATGACGAGCAGCACGGGTGGGCATCTGCATTTTTCGGGGTGAGCGCTCCTTGTTTTTCACCCGAGCAATGACCGAGTTCACTCTCGTCTGAAGCTTGCTCTTCAACCTTGATAAGGTCGGCTTCGAGCAAACTTCCAGCCAGTGGTTCGACTCCAGAGAGCAAGTCTCATATCTCCCAACACGGCAGAGCTCCACAGTCAGACTGACCAAGAGCAGCGCATGCGACAGAGCTTGGAAGAGACGTACCGTAAAAGTGAACGAGGACATTCTCTGATTCCATGCGAACCCGGGCCGGGCCAGATAAGTTGTGTCACTTTGTAGCCAAGTTGTTGGATGCATCTGGGGAACCTACGGTATGAGCTATGCTTCACCGCACAGTTCGTGTATTTCTTCGTACCAAGCTCATTGTCCCATCAACTTCGCTTCCCTTAAGATCGATAAATGGAGCATAACCGTCACCGGTACTCCATTCTAAAGCTGTATAGAATTAGTACACGACCTCATAGCGGGAATGAAATCCGGCGCCAGTTCCGACTGATCGACATTGTGTACTGTCGATAGCGTGCTTGCCTTAGATGTGGCGGTGAAACCTGAGATGTTGGAGTGTGCGTACTATAGGATCTAGAGTAAGAGAAGGCATAGACGGGTCGAAGGGTCCATATGAAGAGAACTGTCGAGTAGAGTTGATGCTTGTGATACTCGATCGCACTGCAGTCTTTCAACTTTTGGCTGTAGTTCGCCTGGGGGACGACTAGACCTGGCGATAATCGTCAACGATCACCTGCCAGCCTACAGCAAGACGGACCTCATGCACCATAACTATTGCATTGCGGTGAATTTAATTCATTTGCATGCAGGACGCATGTGGACAATCGTCTATTAATGATGATATATCCCGCCATTCATTCATTGGAAGAAGAAACACGTTACCTATCAGACAGTAGTTCCCCAAGCTTATCTGTAACGAAGGACGTCATTAAGGAAGCGAAAATGTTCAGTCCATTCCAAAGAAACGGAATAAAGACCTTGGTCACCGATGAATTAAGAATAGTAGGATCGAGGAGCGTTCGACTCAGTGAGGTTTGGGTTCTACCCCAACGATACCCGAGGCACAATTCTTCGATTGCGTTTTCCGCATCGATTTGCAAGTAGTCCGGGTCCAGAAACAATTGTCTCATGCCAGCGGACTGCTCAGATTAGAAAAAGATTTGAGTAACAATCTGTTTCAACTAGTTCTTGATAGTAGACAGAAATATCAGCCATGACCGGCTAGTAGAAACTACTTAGCTGTGCATTCTCGCAACGGATCCCGCGCTCGTCCTCTAATTGCGTTGGAACACCCAAAATATTTCTATTCAGCTTCAAGCAGCGGTTATACTTTCTTAGATCACCTCGGAGCCTTCCGCCCTCTTTACTGTCACACTACTATGCTACGAACGCTGTCAGCGCAAACTGAACGCGAATCGACGAGCAATGGAAATAGTACCTGGTTGCCAAGTAGGCTGCTTTCGCGACGTTGCAGAACAGACCGACCTCTACGACCCCTGTCAACAGCTTGATCTTTTCCAACGACTGTTCCCGGCACGCGAGGTAAAACGTCAGATGGGACCCAGACGGAGAAGACCCGAACGCACCGAGCTGGGATCCTTTACCGATTCCCTCGAGAACGGCGTGTTGAAGACAAAGTTGCTGTTGTCGGTCACCACGGGTCCCGCCTTTGCCATTGCCATGCGGAGCGAGCCGTTCGGGGAGCCGAGCACCCATGCAGGTTCTGCAACACCTTGGCATACACAAAGGGGACGACCTCGATCAGCATGCCTTGGACAAACTGGAGCGAGGAACTGTCGGCGGAGAAGGAATAAAGATCGAGATGTACGTACGTCCTCGCCGAGGTAGTCGGCGACGACGATAAACCTCGAGAAAACGTAAGCCGAAAAGAGCCGAACAGCAGACAGAAAGGACAAAACACACGTTTTGGCAGCCTCTGCGAGGACCGTTTCTCGCAATTGACACGCGCTGCCACCCTGATACAGCTGAGCTACGGGTCGACCTTGCAGAGACCATGCCTGGTGCGTCAGTCTGCTATCAAGGCCAACGGACGTGACGGACTCGTCAGCACCATCGATCGCCACATCAATCGTCAGGTATTGGGCCACTTCCCCGAGGTTGAGGCGGCGGGGAGGGAGAGAAAGCGCGTACCTGACCCTATTCCGATGATCTTTGGGGTTCGTGAGCATATCTCCGGGTAGGAATGGCATAGCGATACCTTGTGCTTTGGGAGAACGTGCTTATCGACTGCAGTATGAGCAGGATGTCGTTTGGTTTGCTCGACGGCCGACAATTCCAATGGGGCGTCTGTGCGTGAGGTCTGGAGACGTTGGGGTCGAGAAACCTACTGGTGGACAATAGTCGCGCTCCAGCCCGACTTACTCAACTTGACCCGGGCGTCGCAAAGGTATTTGCTAGCGACGAAAGAACGATGGGAGACGGAGCGAGACGATCGCCGAGCAAGTGCCTCAAAGCACCAAGCAGTCTGAGGTATGTTGACGAACCGTGTTGTTGTCGTGCCCCAGTCGCCGCCGAGGACGACGGGGACGAAGGGCTGCTGTGGGCCGGGATGGCGCTCCTTGTAAAGTGTGGCGGTGGCTGGGCGGGATCAGCGGAGAGCGGGGCGGGGACTAAAAACGGACCTGCGACAAAGGCGAGCCGAAAGCACTGGCACGGATTCCTCCAAGCAGAAGTGTTCCACACTCATCACTGATTCTGGACCTACGCTTATGGCACCCAACTCACGCCGCTGCTCATCAGCCCCTCTGCTTGGTTTCAACCCCATCCAATCCTCTCCCTGAAAAGGTAAACCGTCTACCTCATGTTCCAGCTGGGAAGACTGCATTCCTTGGGCATCTTGCCCATGTCTAGCAGTAACTTGTCTCGGCTTTGTTTTCGTCCGCGCACTCTGTTCATACTGATTCAGATCTACTGGCTTGTTCCAGTTCCAGTTCCCATTGGTGTTCACCCTCTCGTGCTTCTGTTATACCAAATTGGTTGCATCAACCTCGCGTTCGAAAACAAGTCTGACGTACTGGTGATCGTAAACATACGCTCAGTCGCATCTCAACCCGCAGCTGATAGCCTCGCTATAGTCCTTCCAGAGTGCTTCTTCGACGCACATGAATGGTCCGAGATCGAGCAACACTAGCTGCGGACACTTGCTATTCGAGGGTTGCTGTCGGACGATGATGTTGCCACCACGTAGTAGGTCACAGTGTACCCGGTCTTCAGCGCACCTCGTAACAACTCCCGTATCTTTCTGGAGGCCGAGTATCATGATCGTGATGCCTCACAGAACAACGACTCGGGATTCCTGCCTTCCAGTGACTGAGAGTCACCTTGACGCCATTTTTTGCAAGATGATACACGTGCTACGCCAGCATCATGATGCTGATTCGAAGTGCCATATCAAAGACCTGCCATCTTGTAGCCACCGAAAGCGATCATTGATACCGCCTTGATCCACCCTATTCTCAGCATTTCCAAGAAAGAAATCAGACCTAGGTTTGTTTTTCCATGCCAGTTTCAATATTCATGCCAAGCTGACTGAGCTAGTAGGAAAAAAATGTGGTTATCAGCAAGAGTTTCAAGCAGCCCGTCAGGAGACATACCTCTTATAACGGATGCGGCAACGCACAGCACATGATCTAGCCACCACCGTGATGGCACTGCCACTGGAGGCAGTTGTTGATCTGAGATATGAATTCGTTATCTAATGACTTGAAAATACAAAGTAGGACTATCAGTTGTCTAAACAACCGGGAGAATGTGGCCAAAACAGGGTTTTGCTGATGTTAAGATCTTATAAGGTCGATGCATAGCAGTCGTGCATATTTGAAGTCAGTACCCGACCAAGCTCTACCTGCCATTCGAAGATCATGCGGCAAAGAGATATAGGCTACTCTGATCCCTATAGCCCGATTGGCAGCCAAAATGCCGACGTAAAGTCCGGCGATGTCGAATTTCCACTGACCGACCCAGCAGATGCCTCGCAATTTGTTCGTTCTGTAAGTACAACCACCGTCACGGTCCTAGCATGATCTTTACTGAGCCGTACAGACCTCCAACGATCTTCTCTATTGCAGCAGCGATACGTCTCGTGCTCCAATTGTCCCGCATTTTCCTCAAGGAAATGTGTCCAGTAGTCAACGGCGACCAGCGAATCACCAACTATACATCAATACCCAACTAAGCCCTCACCAGTCCGATGACCCGGAGAGCTCTGCGGTGCCAAGTCCATCTTTCCAGCTATTGTCGACACCCTACTTTCAACTGCCCGCAAATTTTCCACCATTCGTTCATGTCTCCTCGCCCCAGTCAGCTTTGGTTGAAGGTGGAATGTTGGTTCCAGTACGTGAAGAGACCATTAGAGTGACAGATCTTGATCTTTTCTGCTTCATAGGATTTAGGAGATATATCGCCAGTGTCACGTTCATGGCCCTTTGAAGGGGATATATTTGACGATCCAATCCCCCCACCCCCCACGGAATCGGTAACCTCTTCACTTGACCTTACAAATGACCCTTAATTCTTGACGTCAGGATGTAGTGACGCAAGCGCCCATATCCCACATTCTCGAGTGGAAAAGGGTAGTCGAACTTTGTGGGACGAATGACTTCATTCCCCAGACCCTTTATCAACCGTATACCGAAGCTGACATGGAGCGGTACATTAGAGACGTGAGGTTGCATGAAACTATATCCTTTGCCTTGGATGGTTCTTCAGAACGCGGCGTATTCCTTGAGGATGCCATAAACCAAAGACTGATGCACCTGCAAGGCAAAGATGATCCCGTATTTATCGGTTGTGGACCTTCGGTCTCAATCCGTATCCAGGCATGTACCCAAGCACTTCCATGGGCCTCTAATTGACAGCCTCCAGTGGCCAGGCTATCCAGCATGGTCGAAACAGATTCCAACCATGGACTTCAAAACACCAAAATGTCCCATAACTAGGGCCAAGCTTGTAAAGAATATCACTACTTGTATCCGGCGTTTTTTCGATGTGGGCATTGAAAATGCAATGTTTACGAAACTAGCTTTTGCTAACGTCAAATAGTCTGTACAGAACAAGCCTATGGAAGCCGAATCTGATAGAAGGTGGAAGATTGGCATGCAACATATCAAGGTAGAAGATCTGATCCTGGTATCACTCCATCACGTGTCTAGAGGGAGTTGGCAACCGCAACTTCGCCTTCGCCGTTCGTTCACTAGGCCTCCCTACCATTAGGATACTTTTCTTCACCACTCCTGCCTAGTGATATCTCCTAGTGGAACGACTACTCATTCCCCTCTATTTATTGGTCATTACTTTCAAAGTATCGGCTCATTCTGAATCATTTTGTGGATATCCACCGTCCTCTCTTTCTTCATAGGCTTTGATGGTGTGTCTGACTTTGGTAGAATCAACAATCTCAATTATAGTAGTGTACCCGGAATTAAATAAGACAAGCAGGACAGCGTGGCGGTCGGACCTTTGCTGCATACAGTGAACCCACACAAGTAGGTTTCAAGTCGTAGTGGTATCACGAAATCGCATGATTGTATATCCTGCCTTGGGGGGCAGATGACCGTAAGCTCGAGTTCTATATGCGGCTGTCTCGGAAGTAACTGAATCGATCAGCGCTATGCGATCAAGAAGCCTGAAAGTCTGTTTCTACTCCAGATATCAGTGCAAGTTTAACCAATCTTGCCGTACAGGCCACCAATTCGTATGTGGATAGTAAGTGGCAGTCACTGCATCGTTCCCTTGCGTTGCATTTCAGAACGACTCTCAGATGAGAGTGACATCGTCGGCTTACTCTCTCTGTCCAGGGTAGACGTGAGGACGATATTGGCAGTGGAATTGGGTTGTCATCTGGCCGCAACGCAGGGGAGAGCGATCGTGTTTGCGGATGTTGAATGGAACGAGGAAACAGAGGGCGTCGAAGAGGTACCACAAGAAGGGGGGAGTAGATGGATGTATGTTTGGTGTGCAGTCGGGGTGTCTTGGTTCTGCATGCCATCCGGCGATTTCCTTCTTCCTGACAGCTACCTCTATTTATTTATTTGTACTTTCTGCAAGTTGAACGTCGGCGTAGAACCATTTATTCCTCTTGTCCGGAGTGGTGAAACCGTTTTGCTACAACTCAAGACATGCAATATATACCATCCAGTCGATGGATGACAGACGACAATCACCGTCGACAACATTTACTCACTGATCCCGTGCTGCTGCCTATTTTCCTCTGCCGCCTATGAAATCAACCACATAGCCCGCCGCCACTTTGGACTTGGACGCTGGACATGCGATCCTGGGAAAGTACGGACATGCGCCGTCTACGGTGTGACACGGTAGCAACGTCGAACTGCCCTACGTCGCGTTTTGGAAACCTCGATGGAGGGTATGAGCATTGAGGGAGAGGGGCCTGAGCAAGAGTACTACCCACGAATGATAAGGGCGTGCTACCAGGTGCAAGCTCAGAGTATATGGGGTGCGAGACCCTGCGGAGCCATGTATAGTTGTGTTGCACCTGACATCACAGACGATCAGCAAGAAGAACGAGATAATTCTGCGAATACTGTTGTCCGATGTCGTTACTGGGAATGATCCCTGGTTGAGGTCTTGAACAGAGAGAAGTCCGCCTGGTTGCTGACCGCAGGAAGAGGTTCTGCTAGGCCTAGCTATGCGATCAACAGCGGACAGGAAACTAGGAAAATAACGATACACGAAACAACTGCACGCCAGGCACGAAGTGTGCTACAAAGCAGGAATGTCAAGATTCTCTATCTCACTCGTTGTTGCAAGTTCGAACGTTAGAAGTGGAAAATTCGGAGGATCGCGGACACTGAAAAATGCATGAATGACATCAGTGACTCCGAGTCAGTGGCCACGATGACCCTCGAACTCGGAGAAAAGTTTTGTCGGTGCATCCAAAGAACGTCCACCTTGAATTTTTCGACCTCCAAATTTACCTATCTCAAGACTCAAATCCGAAAGGCGCATTTCGTCCTGCTGCCAACGTGAAATCCTCACCTCGACTGTATCAGTGCCCTCGGCGATTTATGCGCAGCCTTCTCCCATTGCCACAACACCCGCTGACGATGTCGACAGCGTAAAAGTCGCACTAGAAGACGTACAATACACGTGCGCGATCTCGTCGGATATTTGCAGGGACTCTATGCCTCGACAGACGAGGAGTTGGTCATCTCGGCCGAATTAATTTTCTAACTGTCGAACAGGTTGCTTGCAGCTACCCTGTCCGGAGGCATTGGAACACACTTGACTGTGCCATGTGACACCCTTACGTCTTCAATCACTCCGTAGGAGATGGGTCTGGCTGTGTGACGCAAAAGAGGCAGGTTACAAGGAAGACGCATGACATCGTACGTGGTCATTAATTTTCAGGTGATCAATATCATTGAATTTTGACTGGCTATCAGATTACCGAGTAATATGTACACCGCTGTAGGACCGCGACCCCAGTTTTTCACCCGCAGAATTCGGATCATGATCAACCGCCGGGTGCCGCGCATCATAGCTATCCTCAGCTCCGCCATCAAATGTTCCGAATAGAAGTTCTAGAATGGCATGTCACAGATATCTAATTTCGCTAAACTACTGGAGTTCCTCTACTCCGGGTTGCGCTGGCATCGGACTAGCCCTTCAGGCCGTAAATCGCCAATTATGCATGTTCGGTTGGGACAATATGGCGCCTCGTGTGTGGTGTAACATTTATACTCCGCACTGGTCCTACCTCTTTTTCGAATTGCGTGGATTGAACTAGGTGCCCTTATGTCCTCTAGATATGCTATTGCCACCCTAGTGGTATTCATCATCTCCATATTCTTTGTGATCCGTCCGATTGTCATACCCGTTCCCCGCACTACCTCGGATATCACTAAACCTCACCACTGCATCGATTCTCGCTATCGTGTCACTATGGACCTCCCGCTGCCTTCATCCAGCAGCCATCCGCGATGGCATTGCGGGCACTGAGGGTGTTAAACCTTACAACATTCTCATTTTGTTAATCTCGCGCGCGTACATGACCATCACTCTTGACACTACCGGTGTACTACAAGCTGGCAGGGGTGCCAGCTGGCGAGAAGCGACTCGGAGGATGTGAGAAAAACATCAAGGCAAAAAAAAAAAGTTCTTCCGAGTCTCCGACTCCGAGTTGCTCGAGTTGTGCTCAACTCTGCCAATGACTCTTATCATCCTTGCTAGCGAGTATCGATCATCTTGTGAGAAACTTGGCATAATCATCCGAACTGACCATGAAACATTACATAGGCAACCGTCGTCTTACCTGATCATTAGTCTTGTACATGGCTTGCCACACATGTCCGAGTCGATGATCGATGAGCCAGCCTCCAATCATTGTAACTCCGTCGATAATCCACTGGCAACCGGGGCCAGCTCCTAAATTGCACTACTGCTTGGCCGGGGTCACACGAATAGCCGACGCCTTTGAGATGTGACGTCTTAAATCGTGCAGAAAGGGCCCTGGAGATAAGTCAGAAACCCTGTCCCCTGTCAGGAGGATCATTCCTCCTGGGAAACTGCACGAGGATGAGCCTGAGAAACACTATTTTGGTCATGTCATTGAGATTCTCTTGAGAAACAGCACCCCAAAGCAGGGGGAAAGCTTGAGTTTGTATCGGTCAACCAACACATTTAAGATGCGTCAATTTTTGATGATCACCTTTGATTTTTTTAGCAAGGTCACCTGCTCTAACCCAGAACAACGAGAGGAAAGTGTTACTCCCCCTTTTGTTTTGAAAGCGAATACGGACGGAATGTTTCATAGGCATGGGCCCTATGCGATTCATTGTCCTGGATATCCCCTGGACTTGGACAACGTAAGTGCAGTTGATTCGCATCACGTCCGAGTCCGTGGCTGAAAAAATACACTAGACTGATGTGTTTTGTCAAAGGAGTCGCTTTTCTATAATTATAGGTGCGGGGGAAACTGAAGCAAGATGAACATGGCACTGTTGTTAACTCTTCATCTATGACGGCGGTCGCTGATTCTTGATTATAGTAATGTTCGGCCCGAGTAGTCTATTATGCACCGCAAATGCACCATATAAAACTCCGTATTTATAGATAATGCTTATTAGCGCGGGCTACGTGCTCTGAATCTTCCTCCGGCTAACCACTTGCGAGAGGCTCAGATCGGCGGGACAACCCCACTGTACCCTATGTTATTGCGGTTTGGGTCATCTTCGGGATTACCCCTTGATGCCAGTTGTGCTCCAGACAATCCTTCGAAAGCAGAATCGCATTGACCTTTCAATGTTTCCTCGCAGCGCTTGAGGGTAGTACCTGCCAGAGGGAAGGTTATCTATTGATGATTCTGTTTCTGGATTGATCCGTACCCTGTTCCCCAACGTATCCGATATTCCTCTCAACTTCGCGGCGAGCGAGATCCACAGGGGTCGCTTGTGCTACGCTTGCGATGAGGAATGATATAAGCGCAGTGAGAAGGAAACAGGGCGCCTTGAGCTGCATGTTGGTATTTTGCTTGTTTGACGACGCCCCAATGTTGACCTTCTCAGTCCATGATAGATCGAATTTATACACCTCTGGCGCCATATTCGCGTGTTATGAGCAGCCCTAGGAAGCTCATCCTTCACCGTGACCCTTTCAAACTTCATCACGACCGTATCACATGGCTAGCGATACTAACGTGATCAGTCTGACTAGTCTCCTTATAGACTTTTTTTGAGAACTATCATTGGACGATGACTAGCGAAAGCGCTCACTATTCCTTTTTCGTTGAGATGATGAGCCTCGCTTATCAGATGTCACTCGAATGTAGAAGCGGCTTGTAGTACCAGGCTGTTCGACATTCGTACTCAGCACGACGTGATGGAAGCGACACAACTCCGAGGATCGGTCGCGTTCCAGGCCTGCAGAATTCTTCCGTGCCTGGATGGTCCTTGTGCTCCAACAAGACGTGCACAGCACGTTCACCTCGCTTGACTCGGAAAGTGTTTCAAAAGTCACTGTCCAGGTACCAGAGCGCCCGTCGTCAGCGACAACGGGGGAATTACGGTCTTCAATTGACGTACGCGAAGAAACCTTCCACGAGCGACCATGCTGGAGTGCACAGCTCCTTTCGTTTCAACTCCAACATCATAAAGTTGCTTCCCCTCCATCGAGCAGATATGCTCACATCGGCCTATCCTAAAGAAAAAAAGGCCCGAACATTGTTAGTTGTGCCGCGCATGACTCGTCCCGATTATTTCCAGGCGAGGAAAAGTAAGTGTGCCGGTTGGTTTATGTGTAGCACCACTGCTATCGCGGGGAGGTGAACGTTACTTATATAGATGCTTAGGTTGCGCCAGGATGCCTGGACCTGGATGTTTGTATAAATACAAGACTATCAAATAACATCTGCGATTCCAATGCCAGCCTCTACGAACAAAATTTTAGATCACCGCCAACAAACTAAGCTTACTGCTCACCGTCATCGACTCGAACAGACTCAACGCCCACTCCAATTCCCGTTCGTAATTGTACCACTGCCAGTAGTCTCTTGCCTTGACCTTAGCCGGGATCCCTCAGACCTGGAGTCGCATCGGGTTTTGTCTCCACCCCCACAATGCTCAAGGATATCTGTTCGAGAGCGAGTATGTCAGTCATTGATGATGCTAGCTTCCAGCTCGAATCATACCCTGGTCGTCGGCATACGTGATACTCTCCTCGGCCACCGTGACGCGATGGGCGAGGTCCACAGGTCTTGCTCGTACCGAGCTCGCAAAGAGGGATGGCATGAGCGCAATGAGCAAGAAGCAGAGTGCCCGGGGCTGCATGTTACTGGTTCGCTTTCTGCGCTTGCGTGTTGGTCCCCTCGGTCCACGACGGATCGAATTTATACTCCCATGGCGCCAGGGTAACATATCACGAGCGATCCCTAATGGGGTCTAGCCCTACGCTCTGATAATCATCCATCAATGCATCACATACATAGCTTTGGGCATGCTGGCCTCTGCTAACGTGATTGGATCGATAAGGTTTCGTAGGTTTCGTGATTGGATGACTAGGAGCAAGGTAGGCGCATCACTTTCTGTCGATCTGCCAAGGAAGCAGTCTAGAACTCCCCTTGGTTCGCTGAATTCGTAAAACGGACCGGTGGGGCTTTTGGGGAGGCTGGTCATATCTGACCAGAGCAGCTCATGAGCCAAGCGGACAAAGTCCGAAGGGACCATTGCATTGTCGCTTGTCGCTTCGAGCCTGTGTTTCGAATCGTCGGATTAGCCGAACCCTTTATTTACGTGTTCGGGCCGTGCCTGTCATGAACGAGCGCGATGTTTTATGAGCACAGCAACATTGTATGTTCTTTGGGTTATGGACTCTTGTCGACTCACTCCTGTACGCATGTCATGGATCTTGATTGCCGGCTGAGCTCGAACTTGAGCTCGAAGAAGATTAGGGGGAGACACGACATAGCACAAGCTCGGAGACGGGTCTGAATGGAAATGTGATCGTTTGCCTCTGGCCTTAGTATGCGTCGGACCAAAACCCTCGCAAGTACCGCGCGCGGAGACTCTGCAGAAAGAATGTATCAGTCTTGTGCCATAAAATCATGATTGCAAGCCATGCGTGAGCATTGGTTACTGTGTCTGCTTCAAGTTGGGGCCCCCCAATTTAGGAGTTCAAGTTGGGATTCGGAGTTCCAATAGGAGAGACCAATTCCAATTCATGAATGACAGCCGTTGATGTTCCAAAGGATCAAAAGGATGCCGTCATAGCTCGAGTGGTACGACCCGCACCCTCAGGCTCTTCCTTCTTCGGCTCCAATACGCTGAAGGAAGGCCCACTTGCCATATGGACAAAGTCAAAGCCCCCTTTGGCAACGTGTCACCGCCTAGACGGGTTTGGATCACGTAGCGCACTCCAAGTCGGAATAGGAGGACCGATACCAACGTCCGCCGGCGGCTGAATATGCACCAGACGGGGACTCCGGCCGGCGGGTCGGCAAGTAAACCGTGTGACACGGAAGGAAAAGCACGCAGCGCCCCCGCTCGATCGATCAACGTGTTACGTATTCTTGTAACTCCCGCTCAACCATCCTGAGACGTGTACCGAGTGGTCTCGAACCAGACCATAGCATAGCGCGCGCATACGAGAGCCCACCGCAGTTGGCATCACAACTCAAATTGTCTACGATGTATCATTCGTCAACGCAAATCGTAACGAGAACGTGCAAGAGCGTGAAACATGGAAGAAAAGAACGTAACGAGAGTACATGACACGGCGTCTGCCCCTCCGGGGGGGAACGTCGGAAACACAGAAAAAGCGGGGCAAGAATAACCCGGCCCGGATGAATGGTCGTAAGCGCGCCGCCGCTGGCTCACCAGATTTCGTTTCGCGACATGCATTATGCAAACTTCTACGTACAAGCCGGCTCCTCCGCAAGTAACTTCAATAGAGCCTCCGATCGCGGCTTGATCGCCAGTTTGAACGGGTTCGGCGTCCTAAAGATTGAATTCTCGTAGACCACCTCGGGCTCGATCTCGATTCCATCCCCGTCCAGCGCCTTAGTCATGTCTAGCGTGGCAATCATAGACACTACAAGCAGCCATGCAGAAGATTCGACGAGATACATTCCAGGACATCGACTGCATAGGGCATGCGTGAGCTTTCAACGCGTCGTGAGGCATTAGGAACGCTTACCGCCTCCCAAAGCCAAAGATGTACGTTCGCGGATCCCGCCGTCGCTCCGTCGCCTCATCTGGCGCAGGAATGAGGTACCGGTCAGGTATAAACGCGTGGGGATTCGGGAAAAGTGCTGGATCCCGGAGGATCGCCCTGCGATATCTAGTCAACCTGGCGCTGATTGTGCGCATATATTCGACTCCAACGTACCAGATATTCGCAAACACCTAAAATCACATGAACATCGTGCACGAATGAGAGAGCGGCTATACATACCAGAGATCCCTTTGGGATAAAATTGCCGTCATAAATATCGTCTTCCATCAGCCTGTGTGGAAGACCTTTTGATGCATGTCAGGATCAACCTAACATTCGATCCACGTGGACACTTGCCTAGGGGAACAGCCGCGCTCCATCTAAGTGACTCGGTAAAGACAGCATTGCAATAAGGTAACAAGGGGCGATCTTCAAACGTGGGCAAGCGATTCTGGCCCACCACAGCATCGATTTCCGCCTGCGCTCGTTTGAGTACGATGGGGTGCTGGACCATGGCGAGGATAAAGTGAGATATGGTCGTGATAGTCTATAGATCGAAAGTATTCTTATCAGGTTTCCACGAAGAGGTCGGCGAAGCGCTTACTGTGTCGACACTGGGTTGCAAGTCGTTAGTGAGAAGGATGAACTTAAAACGCCAAGGACGTGCATCTCACCTGCCACTGTACAGCGAGTTTGCCGTCCACCTCAAATCAAATTCCTCTTGGGTTCCAAGACCCTTGTCTTTGTCTTCCAATTCGTCTAATACAGTAGAAACAAACGAAGTCTTGGCGGTTCCATTGCGCTGTTCGAAGTGCATATAAGCATCGCGCGACAGTCGAAAGCGCCTCGCATTACCCTCTCGTTCAAAACGAACGCGTACGGCTTGTCTACAAATTCTTCTATCTTCTTTTTCCAGATGACTGCGTTCCGCTTGAAACCTGCTCCAGGGAACCAGTCTGGCAAGTGTTTTACTGGAGAATGACGTGGTTACGTTAAGAGGCGCTGGGTTGAGTAAACGGGGACGTACATGCAGGAAAGACGTCCACCGGCCAGATGCCACCGCCAGCTGCGATGCGGTTAGCGAGCAGACTGACGCACTCTTCCGCAAGCTTGAGATAGGCGTCGTCGGTCGACTGGACGTGGTGCCCGTACACGACCAACAAGGTCAAGCCCCCCGCGTACCTGATCACGTGGTCAGTGCCCCGAACCCGATCGCAGCGTGGTCCAACGCTGGAAAAATAAATCACACGTACCGCCGGAGGTGGTCCTGAAACCTGAACGGATCTTCGAGAAGGCCTCTGAGAAACGGCTTCGTTTCGAGCTGCAGCAGCGGTTGGTACCGTTTGATGTGCGACGACCCGAACGCAGCTTGCATCAGCCTCCGCTGACGACGCGCTTGATCGCCATATGGAGTAAACGCCACGATGTTCTCCAGTCCGCACCTGATCGGGCGAGATGAGATCGCGGCAAGAACAGGGATCGCACATACGCACAGTTCTCCTACCATGACGAGGTGGGGCTTGTCAGAGTATATCGCACCGCGCTTTTCCAAGAGGTCGTGGACGACCTCGGCCGTGTTCAGGAAGACGAGCCCCTGGCCGACGACATGGAGGTAGGTGATGGAGCCTGTCCGGGAAGGAGTTAGCCATGGGCCGGCATGCCGTGAGCGCGACGCACCGTACTGCTTGGCCCATCGTGCAGCGGAGAGCCAGAGTTCCTTGGTGGTGAGATTGGCGACGTTCCCCAGGAAGGGGAGGGGCTTCGGGCCCGGGGGGAGCGGTGCGGGGGGCTTCGGGCTGGTGAACTGGCGGTAGATGGCGTAGGAGAGGGTAACAGTGGCGACGAGAAGCACCGCGGGGAACATGCCAATGGAGGGGACCGTCATCTGGCGGGATCAGAGGTGGCGGGGAAAAAATCTGGCGAGATGCAGCGAAGAAGGAAGATTCAGCGCGGGGCGCGATCCATCCTTCCGTCCGTCCACGAGCACGCTTTTACCTGCGTCTGCAGGTCCATCAACACGTGACTGGCCATGTCGCATTTCCATCGCCGAAAAACTTTGGCGACTTCCGATGAGGTCAGGGTGCCAAAAACACTGGATCTTTCTTTTGTGCATGTACCCAACGAGGAAATCTGCATGTCATATATGGCACACGGATCTATTGCGGCTGGCTCACCCGGGCAACACAGCTGCCACTTTGCACGCGTGCGGATCCTTCTATGGCATTCCAACCACAATTCGTTCCATACCCGTCGCTCGCCGTTGCCAGCCCCTCAGACGTGTTCCTCTGTCGAAAAGACGACGTGGAGCCAAAGCAACGTGGCAAACTGTCGCCAAGAGATGGCAGGCCGAGCGACGCGGAGGGAATGAAATTCGATATGTGCTTCTTCCATCTTCTCGCAATTTGATGGAAGTCGACTGGCAAGTTAGTCTGACCCAAACGGGCCCGGGCATCGCCCTCCGAGGATGCGACAGACAGCACGGCAACCTCGTATGTGAATTGGCCGACCCTGCTTGGGTACGCTCGAGGGCAACGCGCGACCGGCGAATCCTCTAGCGGTGCTTGACCGGCTGACGGGTATGAACGAACGATGGTTTATCGTGAGAAATCCCGAAGTCAACGATATCGCAAGCTTCTGGCGTCATGAGCTCTCCTCGTGTCCTTCCAAAGATTACCAAGGATCGGCCGATAGATTGATATCTTATGCCCAGGTACACGGCACCGGGTGGCAGGGAATCACAATGCTGCTCCCGATCAGAAGGTGACATAAATTCGAGGGAAACGTACACGAGGCACATTTTACTACGCAGACGGTGAAGGAAGCCCAGGTGGGCGCAATGGATCTAGCCCATTGTATCGTATTGAGGAGAGCCAACTTCTCGGGGGCGCCAGCAAGATCGGACAGGCGTGAGACCGAACAGTTTAGGATGCAGCGAACGTCTACTTGGCTATCTTGGAAGTTCTGCAGGTTATTACTCTCCCCGCAGCCGAAAACAGCAAAAAAGAGGAAACGAACCGCGATTTACGGCGCGTGACCTGTGACATTGGTGTTTCATGCGGGCGCGCAGCGCGCGCGGTCTGCAGCGGATCATCCATATCTAATGATCCGGCGAACCGGGGGACGGTGGTCTGTCAGACTTCCTTGCTTCCGGCCTGGACGATAGAAGACGATGACGTGCGGTGTCAATGGGACAGCACACATAGTTTTGGGACGACGACAACGAGACCAACAGAGCATTACGCTTCTCTAAAGAATCAGCTACATCGTGGTGCCGGGACGTAAACCGTACCTAACGTATCGATATGAACAAAGGTCCAGTGACTCGGAACCCATACATATACAAATTGAAGAAAAGACACAGCACAGCAAAGGACGCGGAGCGGAGATAGCGCAGGAACTCATACAGGCTCGCTTACATGGCGCCACTTGTCCTCCGCAGAACCCTTCGTCTTGATAATCTCGAACATGCTTTACCCAGGACAGACTTCTTCGCTCCACTCGATCTCTTTCGTCATTCAGCCATGATCCAACGTTAGTCGATCGGGCACGAAAACCCTTCTTCGCACACGGCATGGTCCAGGTGGCGTCTAGATCTCCTTGAGCGTCGGACTGTCGACGACGTGTTGCGACACCCGGTCGTCGCTGACGTGACCCCACAAGTAATACGTCGCGCTTCTGCGCACGAAGGATACCTGTTGCGGCAGATACCGGTACAGCCCAGATACAAGCAGAAGCAAGCAGGACGTGAATATGACCACTGCAACGTGTTCGTCAGAAACTCGTTCCGAGGAAGTTCGGAAAAAGGCACATCAGACATAGGACACGTTTGGTTTAGTAGCTACGTACGAAAGATGCGCGTGCTTACTTGTCAGGGTCCTTTCCCATGGATCCATTACGGTCAGCCCAACGGTCGCCTCGAACTTGATTCGTTGACGCAATAGATAGTTACTCCACATCTTGGGAGTAGGTGCCGTCAGACGAGGCATTTCGACGAGGTCGGAGCAAGAAGGATCAGAGTCAGAAAGCTTCGGGAGCGATGGTACAACCGAGGTGAGATGCTTCGATTCCATGATGGCAGGTGGTGTATGGTTCCGCAAGACCGGAGGATTCAGGGGACAACGCTACAAGCTGAATCCATTTGGGTGCCTTTTTAACAGCGATCGCAAGTGAGTACCAACTGCACGCTCTGACATATGCCAGCTGGTGTTACAGCTGTCTGCAAGCCCCTAACGATAGCAGGAAATGTGTGGATCCGCGTCGAAGAAACACTTCACCCGTGGCGCGATTGGGATGAAAAAGGAGGTAAACGGATTCTAACCCCTTTTTGCTTTATATCTGCACACGCATATACTGAGCGTTCGGCACCGATACCGTGGCAGGGGTTTACAAGTAACTGGTGGTTAGAGACAATTCATTTCCTTTTTCGTCAGACCCATCCCATGTATTTCCTGCGATTGTCAAGGGTTTGCAAACAGCTGCCTGTCAGCCGAGTTCGGAGGCTACTGCAAAAACTGCACGCCACGTTGCAAGTTGGAAGAGTCATGACGTCGGATGAGTACGCCACACACAGCGTACAAACCAACAAGATTAAGGGTAACAATTGAATGATAAGCAGGTCAACTGCCCGCTTGTCACAGTCAGAAATCGTCCGCGTTGAGAATGAGCGGGTCCAGGCCTATCGCAGTCTTGTCACAGATCCGCGGACCGCGATCGGCCAGACCTACATTAGCCTTTTGCTGCCTAGCACGAACAACCCACCCAGGTCCCTGGACAATCACGTACTTGCTTGATTATATACCATGTGTTACTAAACATCGAGCCTTGGTAAACGTCAAGTGACGTCACGATGTGTCTCTGAGCCATTGTGGTCTTGGTAAATCCCAGTACAGTCTCGGGTGACTTGTCCTGATTTAAATACGGAGGGTATCGATATTTTCCACCGGGCACATCGAGCCCAGTAATTCAGGCACGATTTGATGCGATATAAGCGAACACCTCGGACGTCGCAAGCTTACTGAGTATAAACACGATACACGATGACCGATCTGTCCGCTCATTATGCGTTTTACGCGTACGAGACTAGGAACCACGAATTTAATGATCTACAGGTCGGAATCACTCGAGAACTACATTGATAGAGTTACAGGCGAATACATGGAAGGTTCGTCGTGAAATAAATGACAGAAGACGAGGATATGTAGTGATACAGAGTGTGGGAATGCAAGGTGTAACACAAAGCAGCCGGGTCGAGTGTCAGACCCATGTAAAACGTGTCCATCCTCAAACACGATAGAAGGCGCCGAAAGGAAGGACGAAGAAAATAAATCGAGCATGGCATACTTACCTCCTCTCCATGGGCCCTACCTCCAACAAATCATCCGCAAAGTCCTCCATCTTGATGATCCTGAATCGCTCCTTCCACGGTCCGTCCGAAAACGTCTTCTTCCACGCCCTACTCAGCCCCTCTTCCCACGCATACAACTCGATCTTCCAGCCACGCTGTAGCGCTAATCGGACAGGACCCAGGAACCCTTCCTCGCTGAATTGCCCTACGTTGCCATCCCCGGTGGCGAGCACGATCGTGGCGTTCGGGGGAGGTGGGTCTGTCGCCGCGATCGCTTGGTGGAGTTTGAGTTGGAGCAATTCGTCTACCCCCTGTTCTCTATAGCGTACCCGCGGCGTTGTCGTCGACCCAGAAGGTCCTGCGACTCCGCGCCCGGCACTTCCACTCCCAGTAACATGGTCCGAGTCCGTGGAGGTATGTCCAACCGAGTGTCCGCGGACGTGTGCCTTCGAAGAGGACGACGGAGAAGTGGATACTGAAATCGTGTCAGATTTCCGCCAGGTGGCTTTGCGCGACGTA